>JAQZBX010016148.1:0-36796 GCA_029593785.1 Cabassous unicinctus | reverse complement strand
TGAGGATTGAATCCCAGTGAAGACAGGAGGAGAAGGATGAGAAGAGAGGGCAGGAAATGGTCACAGAGAGTTGCCCAGCAAATGGACACAGAAACAGCAAAAACGGGGGGGGGGTAAGGAATGGAGAAAAGTAAATAAATAAATAAATCCTTAAAAAAAGGTGTAGGGGAGGAAGATTCAGACTATAGTTAGTAGTAATACTTTGATGATGCTCTTTCAGATTTGTTGGTAAATGTTTCACAACAATGCAGGGTGTTTGTGGTGGTGGGGGGGGTGATGTGTGGGAGCCCTGTATGATGTTATGCATGTTTGTTTTATAAGATCACGATGTTTACTGAACACTTATAGTTTATGTATGTTCATGTATGAATGATATACTTCAATAAATTGTTTAAAAAAAAAGAAAGCTAGTGAAAATAGACATATCTTTAATTAAAAATTTGACACTCCTAAGTAATTGATAGAAAATCTAGAAGGAATACAAGTAAGAATATAAGATATTTGAAAAATACCGTTAACGAATGTGACATCATTAAATTTTATAGAACATTATACTGGTCAACTACAGACCATACCCTTTGCAACTGTACATGGATATACTTACCAAAATAGTGGTGGGTGTGATGGTTAGGCTAATGTGTCAACCTGGCCAGGTAATTGTGTCCAGGTGTTAGGTCCAGCAAGCACTAGGCTAATTATAATACAAGAGCATTTATGGACTTCAATCACCAGTGAGTTTACTGCAAGGATGGCTGATTACATCGGCATCAATCAGGGAGATTGCATCAGCAATGGGTGATGCTTTTATCCAATCAGTTGAATGCCTTAAAAGGAGAAGTGATTTCAACATTCAGAGAGAATTTCCCAGCTCGTCTTTGGACAACCAGCTTCTCCCAGAAACTCATCAAGGACCTGAATTATATGTTTGAATGTGGTTAAAAAGGGAAACTTTAGGTTGTATACTAGGATAAAAAAATTTTTTAAACCATTGGACAGTTCAAAAATAGTAAACTCTGTAATTGTATGACTTGAGTCCATAGACTATATTAAAGATACTCTTTCCTCAATTGTAACAAAGGTACCCATTAATCATTAATGCAAAGTGATAATAGAGAGGGGGATAAATAGCAACTCTGTATTTTCGGCATGATTTTTCTGTAAACCTGCAACTTCTCTAAAAATATATAATTATATAAAAAGTGACTGCAATGACTATTAAAAGATTACAGAAATGTTTATAGATTTTAATGTTTATATTATTATGAAAAGTAGAGAGATTTAAATCATTTCTTTAACATTTCACCTTAAGAATCTATAAAAAGGGAAGCAGATGTGGCTCAAGCAGTTGGGTACCTGGCTATAACACGGGAGGTCCTGGATTCGGTTCCGAGTGCCTCCTAAAGGAGTTGAGCAAGATAGCAAGCTGATGCAATGGCCTAGCATGGTGACCTTGACACAAAAAGATGACACAATGAGATGACACAAGATGACAAAACGAGATGACACAATGAAATGAACAAGGAGACACAATGAGAGACACAACAAGCAGGGAGTAGAAGAAATTCAAGCAATTGGGCACCTCCTTCTCACATGGGAGGACCCAGGGCAGTTCGCAGTGCCTCCTGGAAAGAAGATAAGCAGACACAGAAAGCACACAATGAACAGACATAGAGAGCAGACAGACAGACAGTGAGCACAAACAATGAAGTGGGGGAGAAATAAATAAATAAAATAAATCTTTAAAAAAATGAAATGACATAAAAAAAGAATCTATAAAAAATGAGCAAGTTGAAACCAAAATAAGTGGAAGGAATTAAATAATGAGCATAAGGGAAAATTTCAATGATATAGAAAGCTAAATAAATAAATAAATAAATAAATATCAAGAATGTCAAAAGTTGTTTTTTGCAAAGACTAATGAAATTACTAAAAGTCTTGTAATAGTCTGCTGCTCCCCAAAATGGAGAAGGCAAAAATTACCAGTATTTGAATGACGGAGGGATATCAATTCAAGCATTAAAAGTCCATATAAAAACTTTATGTAAAAAATATAAAACTCTAATGAACATATTCCTTGAAAAACAAAAATTGCCAAAAATAAAAGAATAAAATATGTAGTTCCGTTTTAATTAAATAAATTAAATTTGTAATTAAAAAAAAAAACTCTAACACAATTAAAACTCTGGGCATAAATAGTTTCACTAGTGAATTTTTATCAAACATAAAAAAGAAAATATGCATTATTACACTTTTTTTTTCCAGAAAATAAAGGAGAAGAGTATATTTCTTTACTCATTTTAGGATGTCAACAATATCCTAATATCAAATCCAGAAAATAAATAAGATAAGAAGGTGTAGACCAATATCTTTAAGATAAATAAGATAAGAAGGTGTAGACCAATATCTTTAAGAAACATGTATGGCAGAGTAGGAAGCTCTCGGACTCAGTCCTTCCAGCAAAACAACTACTAAACAGTATGTGGACATACTGAACAAAGCCTTTTTTAAAAATGATCTTAAAAATGCTCAAGGAGAAGAAGCAAAAGACAGATAAAGAAATAAAGGATATCAGGAAAACAATGAACAATCCAAGTGTCTAATTAAAGAGATAGAAATTTTAAAAAGAAACCAAACAGACCTACCAGAGGACCATAGTAACTGAAATGAAAAATGCTCAGGAGGGTTTCAAGAGAATATTGGAGCTGGCAGAAGAAACAAACAGTGAACTTGAAGACAAGACACCTGAAATGAGTCAGGCTGAAGAACAAAAAGAAAAAGGAAATAGTATGGTGAAAATAGCTGAAGATACCTCTGGGACACCATCAAGCACACCAATATACACATTCTGGGAGTCCCAGCAGGAGAAGAAAGAGAGAAAGAGACAGAAGGAATAGTTAAAAAAAAAAAAAAAAGACAGAAAACTTTCCAAACTTAGCAAAAGATATGAATATGTACATCCAAGAAGCTCAGAAAATACCAAACAGGATAAACATGAAGAAAAATATACCCCATCATATATTGATCACAATATCAAATGCAAAGGACAAGAAGAGAGTTCTGAAACCTGCAAAGAGAAAAGCAACATGTTGTGTATAAAACAGTCCCAATTAGATTGAGAGCCAATTTCTCATTAAAAACAGTGGAGGCAAGAAGACAGTGGATTGAAATACTTAAAGTGCTGAAAGAAAACAACTGCCAGCCAAGAATTTTATATCTGCTGAGACTCATTTTCAAAAATGAAGGAGAGATTATAACATTCTCAGATAAACAAAAGCTGAGGGAGTTCATCACCACGAGACCTGCCCTCTAAGCAATGCTAAAGAAAGTTCTTCATACTGAAAGGAAAGGTCATTAGACAGTGGATCAAAGCATCATAAAGAAATAAAGACACGTGGTAAATGTAATTCATTTGGGTAATTATAAATGCCAGTATTGTATTGTATTGTTTGGTATGTAACTCCACTTCTTACTTCCTACAGGTACTAAAATGCAAATGTATAAAAAGTAATGATAATCTAGGTTTTTGGACAAAAATGTATAAAGATATTAGTGGTAACAAATACAAAAAAGGTGGGAGGACAGAGGGGTAATAAAAGTGTATGTGCATGTTATTGAAGTTAAGTCGGTATCAAATCAAATATAATTGTTATATATTTAGGATGTTAAATTTTAACCCCATGGTAACCACAAGGAAACACATGAAAAATATATCCAGTTAGAAATTAGAAAGCAGTCAATAAGGCACAACACAAGAAAGCAAATAAATATAAAAATAATCTTTAATGGAAGTGAGGCACAAAAGTAAAAAGAAGACAGACCTGTATTATCAGTAGTGACTTTAAATGTAAATGTTAAACTCCCAGTCAAAAGGTAGAGAATGGCAGAATGGATAAAAAAGCATGACTCAACTATGTGCAGTCTGCAAGAGACTCGTCTTAAAGTCAAATTTATTAATAGGTTGATGGTAAAAGGATGGAAAAAATATACCTCACAAGTAGTAACCAAAAGAGAGATGGGATGGTTATACTAATATCAGGTAAAATAGAGTTTAAGCAAAAAGAGTTATGAGGGACAAAGTTGATCATTACATACTGATAAAGGGGACAATTCAACAGGAAATAACAATTATAAATATATATGCACCTTGGAGCAGAGTCACAAAATATATGAGGCAAATACTGACAGATTTGAAGGGAGAAATCGACAGTTCTACATTAATAATAGGAGACTTTGATGCACCATTATCAATAATGGATAGAAATTGATAGAAAATCTAGACAGAAAATCAATAATAAATACAAGATCTAACAGATATATACAGAACAATGCACTCAATGAAAATACAACATAGCAAGACTTATGGGATGCAGCAAAGGCAGGGCTGATAGGGAAATTTATAGCTCTAAATGCTTATATTAAAAAAGAAGAAAGACTTCAAACCAGAGACCTAAGAACAAGAAAATGAAGAGCAAACTAAACCCAAAGTGAGAAGGAAGGAAATAATGATTAAGAAGGAGAAAAATGAAATAGACAAAAACAACAAACAAACAAACAAACAAAAACCAATATACAATCAATAAAGCCAAAAGTTGATTATTTGAAAGATCAATAAAATTGACAAACCTATAGCTAGATTGACAAAGAAAAAAAGAGAGAGGATCACATAATGAAAATAGACATGAAAAGGAGGACATTTCTACCGACCCTGATGAAATAAATAGGGCTATAAGAGAATATTATGACCAACTGTATGCCAATAAATTACATGAAATGGGTAAATTCTTAGAAATACACAAACTACCTACATTGCCTCAAGAAGAAATAGAAGATCTCAACAAACCAATTACTATTAAAGAGCTTGATAAGTAATAAAAAACCTCCCAACAACAAAAAGCCTAGGACCTGATGGCATCACAGGGGAATTCCACCATACATCCCAAGAAGACTTAACTCCAATTCTGCTCAAACTCTTACAAAAAATTAAAAAGGAGTGAATATCCTCTGAATCATTCTATGAGACCAACATCACACTCAAACCAATGCCAGAAAAAGATACCATGAGAAAAGAAAACTAAAGACCAATATCTTTTATGAATACAGATACAAAAATCTTCAAAATACTAGCAAACCGAATCCAACAGCTTATTAAAAGAAATATACACCATGATCAAGTGGGATTTATACTTGGTATGCAAGGTTGGTTCAACATAAGACAATCAATTAATGTAATACCGCACTTTAAAAGAATGAAGAAAAAATACACATGCTCATCTTAATTGACACAGAAAAGGCATTTGACGAAAGACAGTACCCTTTCTTAATAAAAACACTTAGAACACTCAGAATAGAAAGGAATCTTCCTCAACATGGTGAAGGAAATATATAAAAGCCCACAGCTAACATCCTACTTAATGGTGAAAGACTGAAAGCTTTCCCTCTAAGATTTGGAATGAAACAAGGAGGTTTACTGTCACCACTGTTATTCAACATTGTACTGGAAGTACAGAAAAAGAAATAAAAGACGTCCAAATTGAACAGGAAGAAGTAAAACTTTTCGTATTTGCAGATGATATGATCCTATTTACAGAAAATCCTGAAAAATTCACAACAAAGCTCCTAGAGCTAATAAATGAAATCAGCAAAGTGGCAGGGTACAAGACTAACACCCCAAAATCAGTAGTGCTTCTATAAACAAGTAATGAACAATTGGAAGAAGAAATGAAAAACATTCAATTCACAATAGCAACTAAAAGAATCGAATATCTGAGAAGAAATCCAACTGAGGATGCAAAGGACTTGTATACAGAAAACTATAAAATACTGCCAAAAGAAATTAAAGAAGACATAAATAAATGAAAAGACATTCAATGTTCATGGATTGGAAGACAAATATCATTACAATGTCAATTTTACCCAAATTGTTTTACAGATCAAAGCGATCCCAATAAAAATTCCAACAAGCTTCTTTGCAGAAATGGAAAAGCCAGTCATCAAATTTATATGGAAGGGTAAGGGGCCCCAAATAGCTAAAGCCATCTTGAAAAAGAAGAATGAAGTTAGAGAACTCACACTTCCTGATCTTAAAACTGATTACAAAGCCATAGTAATCAAAACAGTAACAAAAATTGTAAGCAAAACAGTAATCAAAACTGGCACAAGGACAGATATATAGACTAGTGGAAAATAAGTGAGAGCTCAGAAATCAACCCTCATAATTTTGGCCACCTAATTTTTGAAAAGGTGGAAAACAACACACAATTGGGAAAGAATATTCTCTTCAACAAATGGTTCTGGGAAAACAGGATCTCCATTTGCAAGTAAAGGAGGAGGACCCCAACCTCACACCATATACAAAAATCAACTCAAAATGGAGCAAAGACCCAAATAATTGAACTAGAAATATCAAATTCCTAGAAGAAAATGTAGGGACGCATCTTCAGGACCTCATGTTATGCAATGGTTTCTTGACTTTACATCCAAAACACAAGAATCAAAAGAAAAAATGGATAAATAGGACCTCATAAAAAAAATTGTTCCTTAAAGGAATCTATCTTGAAAGTAAGTTTTAAAAAATCTACAAAATGGGAGAAAATATTTGGAAACCATATACCAATAAAGGAGAAATATCCAGTATATATAAAGAAATCCTTCAACATAACAACACAAAAAAAAACTATTTTAAAAATGGGCAAAAGACTTGAACAGACATCTCTACAAAGAAGGTATACAGATGGCCAGAAAGCACATGAAAATATGCTGGATATCATTAGCCATCAGAGAAATAACAAATCAAAACCACAATGAGATACCATTTCACATCCATTAGGATGGCTGCTATTTAAAAAAAAAAAAAAAAAAACAACAGAAAATAACAAATGTTGGAGAGAATGTGGAGAAATAGAACACTCATTCATTGCTGGTGGCAATGTAAAATGGTGTAGCCACTGTGGAAAACATTTTGGTGGTTCTTCAGAAAGCTAAGTATAGAACTACCACATGACTTGGTAATTCCACCAGTAGGTATAGATGCAAAAGAATTGAAAAGCAGGGACTTGAACAGATATTTGCACACTGATGGTCACAGCAGCATTAGTCACAATTGTCAAAAGATGGAAACAACCCAAGTGTCCATCAACAGATGAATGGATAAATAAAATGTGTATACTTTAAAATGGAATATTATTCATTCAGCTATTAAAAAGGAATGAAGTCCTGATACATGCAACAATGTGGATGAACCCTGAAGACATCATATTGAATGAAATAAACCAGACAGAAAAGTTCAAATATTGTATGATCTCACTGATTTGAAATAATTAGAATAAGCAAATTCATACAGTCAGCATCTCAAATGTAGGTTAGTAGGGGATGGGCAGATAGGGAATGGTAAGTTAAGGTTTAAAATATACAGGGTTCCTATTTGAAATAAGGGGACTGTTTAGATAACAGATTGTGGTTATGGTAGCACAACATTGTGAAGGCAATTATCAACACTGAAATAAATATATGAATATGACTAAAAAGGGAAATGGATTGTATACATGGTAACAGAATAAAAAGTTCTTTTTAAAATCCTTGGAACTACACCACACAGTGAACCCTAAGTTAAACCATGGACTTTAACTGATAGCACAATTTTTAAAATGTGCTATCATCAAGCAATTCATATATGTTCCCCACCAATTCAAGCTGTTGGTTGATACCATTGGGGTGGTATCTGGGAATCCTGGATTTTATGTATGATTGTTCTGTAAACCTACAACTTCTCTTATAAAGGGTGGGGGGGGGGTGGCGGGAAACTCCTTAATAAAATATCAGCAAAAGCAATCTAGAAATATATAAAAAGGAAATACATAAAGATCAAGTGAAGTTTATCCAGGAATATAAGTTTGGATTAACAATTAAAAAAAAAAATCAATCAATTTAATTTACCACATTGATTTAATAAAAAATTAAAAATGATTATAAGGCATCTGACAGAAAGATTACAGGATACAAATTCAAAATACAAAAAATCAGTAATATTTCTATATAGAAGAGACAAAAATTGAAAAATTAAATAAACTGCAATCCACCTATCATAAATAAAATATATAAAATATTTAAATTAAATTTAGCAAACCTGTGCAAGACCTCTACTTTGAAAACTAGTAAGAGTGATATAAAAGTTTTACAAGGCCTAATAAATTAAGAGCTATACCAGATCTATTGTTTAAAAAACTCATTATTTTTGAAATGTCAAATCCCCAAATTGTATTTATAAATTCAATACACCCCAATCAAAATCCTAACAGGTTTTTGGTTTTAGAAATTGATATGTTGATTCTAAAATTCATATAAAAATGCAAAGAAGCTAGCAATACCAAAACAAAGCAAACAGAGGCCTCAAACAATCTAATACAAGTTCTGCTATATATCTGTAGCAATTGTCACAATGGATTTTGTAGCAGAATAGAAAAATACATTAATTGAAATGAAATAGAATTTGAGGACAGGTTCATGTATACAGCCAGCTAATTTTCAAAAACATATCAATGGCAATTAAACAGGAAAAGGAAATTCTCTCCACAATATGGGCCTAGTACAATGGATAACCATGTGGAAAAAATTAAAAGTGATGCCTGCATTATACCATATACAAATATTAATTCATGATGGATCATAGTCATTAAGAGTAAACACTAAAACTATGTAGTTTTTAGAAGATATGAAATAATATCTTCATGACTTTGGGTTAAACATAAACATTAGAATGAAAAAAGTACTAGTCATAAAGTTTTAAAAATGGAAAAATTGGATTTCATTAAAATTAAATCATATACTACTCAAAATATGCCATTTAAAAATGAAATGGCCAACCATAATATAGGAGGCAATACAATCAATACATTTAAAAAATCTCTGGTGTCTAGAATATATAAAGAATTTTATAAAAAGCAGTAAAAGCAAAACTTGTATTCACAATATATAAAGAATTCCTACAATAAAATAATAATAGTAAATAAATAATAAATAATAAAAAGTAGGCAAAATATTTGAAAAGACACCACAGAGAAAGATATATAAATGGCCAACAAACACATTAAAATGTGTTCAACATTATTAGTTATCAGGGAAATAAACATCAAAACTAAGATTATATACATGGGCCAATCACTCAAATGCCTAAAATTTTCAAAGTAGATCAGTGTCAATATTGGCACTATTTGGAGCAACTGGAAAATATATACATTGCTGTGGTAGGAGAGGGTATACATTGGTACAAACACTTCAGAAAATTTATTAGTTTTTTTTTTTAATTAAACATACATTCACCAGAAATTCTGCAATTGCACTCCTAGAATGCATAAAAGAGAAATGAAAGCACTTGTCCACAAAAACCATTGTACAATAATGTTCATAACATGTTTACTCATAATAACAAAAAACTGGTAGCAACTCAAATTCCCATTAACAGATAAATGGCTTAACAAATTGTGGTATAGCCATCTGTATTAGTCAGCCAAAGGGGTACTGAAGCAAAGTACCAGAAATCTGTTGGCTTTTATTTGGGGTAAAAGCTTACAGTTACAAAGTTGTAAAAGGTCCAACTCAAGGTTGCTTTCTCACCAAAGTCAGTTGCCACATGTTGAAGCAACATATTTGCTGATCTCTGGCTGGTTCCTACCTTCCCCTCTGGGCTTCCTCTTCCTCTTGAGGCCCAGCCTCTTGAGGTTTTGTGCTTAAGTGAAGTCCTCTCTCTCCTGGCATAGGGCTTGTTTCTTTTTGGGCCTCCTATATCAGTCTGGGTCATTGTGCTCTCTTTCCAGTCTCAGCTGTAAGCTATCAGGCAAAATACTTCATCTCTCCCCCAGGGCCTCAGCTGTTTGAGCCTTCTCCTTTCTGTCACTGGCAGGATCAGAAATGACAGAGCAGGGGGAGGAGAAGATGGCATCGGTATAGGTGGGCACTCACCATCTCTCTCACAGAGGACAGCTGACTGGGGACAGGTTCCTGCTCTAGTGGTCTGTTCTGGGAGCCCATGGAGTGAGAACCTTAGGGACATCGATCTGGAGGGAGTTTAACAGCAAGGTGGATTGCTCAAGATAAAATCAGAACATAGAAAAAAGCAAGGAAATAGAAAAAGAAGAACAAAGTGTCAAAGAGAAAACTTAACACACACAGAACCACCAGCTAAATAAAACTCTAGAGCACAGAGAGAAGCTAATCAACTGAATAAACCCATCAAGATAAAATGATAACTAGAGGGCAACAAAAAATTACAAACCATACTGAGAAACAGGAAGATATGGACCAGTCCAATGAACAAACTAAAAACCAGGAAGAGATGCAGAACATCGAACAACTAATCAAAGCTGTCCAAACAAATATAATGGACCAACTTAATGAAGTGAAGGAAGAGATTAAGGATATTAAGAAGACACTGGGAGAACATACTGAAGAAATTGTAAACATACCTAAAAAAAATAATGGATATGATGGTGATGAAGGGCACAATCCAAGAAATCAAAAAGATGCTGGATTCACATAACAGCAGATTTGAACAGGCAGAAGAAAGAATTAGTGATGTGGAAGACAGTATATCTGAAATCAAACAGATAGTAGAACCGATAGATAAAAAAATAGAAAAAATCCAGCAGGGATTTAGGGATATAATCGACAATGCAAAATGCACAAACATACACATTATAGGCATCCCAGAAGGAGAAGAGAAGGGAAAGGGAACAGAAGGAGTGTTGAAGAAAATAATGGCTGAAAACTTCCTTATTGAGGGAGATGGATGTACATGTCTAGGAAGCATAGTGCACCCCAAACAGTATAAATCTCCCAATAGGCCTACTCCACGACATATAATTATAAAAATGTCCAATGCTCAAGACAAAGAGAAAATACTCAAGGCAGCAAGAGAAAAGAGAACCATCACATGCAAGGGAAGCAAAATAAGATTAAGTGCTGATTTCTCAGCTGAAACCATGGAAGCAAGAAGACAGTGGTATGACATAGTCAAGGTACTAAAAGAAAAAAAACTTCCAGCCACGAATTCTCTATCCAGCAAAGCTGACATTCAAAAATGATGGCGAGTTCAAAATATTCACAGACAAACAGAAATTCAGAGAGTATGCCAGTAAGAAACCTGCACTTCAAGAAGTACTAAAGGAAGTTCTACAGGTTGAAAGGGAAAAACAGGAGAGAGAGAGTTGGAGGAGAGTGTAAGAACAACTAAAAAGACAAAAAGAGAAATAAAAACAACATATGACATACATAAACCCAAAGGAAATATGGCTGATGTAAGAAATTCATTGAGAGTAATAACACTGAATGTTAATGGATTAAACTCACCAGTCAAGAGACATAGATTGGCAGAATGGATAAGGAAATATGATCCATCTATATGCTGTCTACAAGAAACCCACCTTACACCCAGGGATTCAAGGCTGAAAGTGAATGGCTGGAAAACAATTTTACAAGCAAACAATAATCAAAAAAGGGCAGGAGTAGCTATCCTAATATTGGACAAAATAGATTTTAAATGCAAAACTATTGTAAGAGACAAAGATGGACACTATATATTAGTAAAAGGAGTAATCGTTCAAGAAGAGAGAACAATCATAAACATTTATGCACCTAATCAGGGTGCCTCAAAATACATTAGGCAAACACTTGAAAAACTAAGTGGAGAAATAAATGCCTCTACACTTAGATTGGGGGACTTTAATACACCATTATCACCATTAGACAGAACATCTCAACAGAGAATCAATAAAGAAACAAAGACTCTGAACAATACATTAGAGGACCTAAACCTAATAGACTTATACAGAACACTACACCCAAATACAGCGGGATATACATTCTTCTCGAGTGCACGTGGATCATACTCCAAGATAGACCATATGCAAGGCCACAGAACAACTCTCAATGAATTCAGAAAGATTAAGATTATACAAAGTAATTTCTCTGACCACAATGGAATAAAATTGAAAATCACTAAGGGCCAGAGAACCAGATTAGGCACAAAGATATGGAAGTTAAACAACACACTCTTAGACAAACAGTGGGTCAAGGAGGAAATCTCAAAAGAAATCAGTAACTACCTTGAAACGAATGGAAATGAAAACACAACACATCAAAAACCTATGGGATGCAGCCAAAGCTGTACTGAGAGGGAAATTCATAGCCATAAATGCATATATTAAAAAAGAAGAAAGAGCTAAAATTGAAGACTTAACTGCACACCTGAAGGAATTGGAAAAACAACAACAAACTAACCCGAAAGGAAGTAGAAAGAAGAAAATAACAAAGATTAGAGCAGAACTAAATGAAATAGAAAATAAGAAAGCACTAGAAAAAAATAAACAAAACCAAAAGCTGGTTCTTTGAGGAGATCAATAAAATTGACAAACCCTTAGCCAGACTAACAAAGAAAAAGAGAAAACAGATGCAAATACACAAAATAAGGAATGAGGAAGGGGATATCAATACTTACCCCACAGAAATAAAGAGTATCATAAGAGGATACTTTGAAAAATTATATAGCAACAAAAATGATAATTTAGAGGAAATGGACAATTTTCTAGAAACTCACAAACAGCCTTCATTGACAAAAGAACTTGATGAACTCAACAGTCCAATTACAAGAAAAGAGATAGACTCAGTAATCAAAAACCTCCCAATTAAGAAGAGCCCAGGACCAGACAGCTTCACAGCTGAATTCTACCAAACATTGCAGAAAGAGTTAACACCAATCCTGCTTAAGCTCTTCCAAGAAATAGAAGTAGAAGGAACATTGCCTAACTCATTCTATGATGCCAACCTTACCCTAATACCAAAGCTAAACAAAGATACCACAAGAAAGGAAAATTACAGACCAATTTCTCTAATGAACCTAGATGCTAAAATCATCAACAAACTACTTGCTAATCGCATTCAACAACATATCAAAAGAATTATACACCATGACCAAGTGGGTTTCCTCCCAGGTATGCAAGGATGGTTCAACATTAAAAAATCAATGTAATACACCACATAAACAGATTGAAAGAAAAAAAATCACATGAAAAAAGCATTCGACAAAATACAGCACCCTTTCCTGATAAAAACACTGCAAAAGGTTGGAATAGAAGGAAACTTTCTGAACATGATAAAGGCTATATATGAAAAACCCAAAGCTAACATCATCTTCAATGGTGAAATCCTAAAAGCCTTCCCTCTGAGATCGGGAACAAGACAAGGATGCCCGCTGTCACCACTCCTATTTAACATTGTCTTAGAAGTACTTGCTCGAGCACTGAGGCAAGAAAAAGATATAAAAGGCATCCAAATTGGAAAAGAAGAAGTAAAAATTTCATTATTTGCAGACGACATGATCCTATATGTAGAAAGCCCTGAGAAATCTACAACAAAGCTTCTAGAACTTATAAAGGTGTTCAGTAATGTCACAGATCAATGCTCAAACACCAGTAGCATTTCTGTACACCAATAACGAGCAATCTGAGGAGGAAATCAAGAAAAAAAATACCATTTACAATAGTAACTAAAAGAATCAAATACCTAGGAATAAATTTAACTAAAGATGTAAAGGAAATATATACAGAAAACCACACAACACTGTTAAAGGAAATAAAAAAAGACTTAAATAAATGGAAGAATATTCCCTGTTCATGGATAGGAAGACTAAACATCATCAAGATGTCTATCCTACTCAAACTAATCTAAGATTTAATGCAATCCCAATAAAAATCAACACCATATTTTTTAAGGAATTGGGAAAACTAACTACAAAATTTACTTGGAAGGGGAAGAAGCCCTGAATTGCCAAAGACATATTGAAAAAGAAAAATGAAGTTGGAGGTACCACACTACCTGACTTTAAAACATACTACAAAGTTACAAAGGTCAAAACTGCATGGTATTGGCACAAGGATAGACATACTAACCAATGGAACCGAATTGAGAGTTCTGATATAAATCCTCGCATATACAGTCATATGATATTTGACAAGGCTACCAAGCCCACTCAGTTGGGAGAGAATGGCCTCTTCAACAAGTGGTGCTTGGAGAACTGGATATTCATATCCAAAAGAATGAGAGAGGAACACCATCTCACACCTTATACAAAAATCAACTCAAGATGAATCAAAGATCTAAATATAAGAGCCAAGACCATAAAGACCTTGGAAGATAATGTAGGGAAGTATCTACAGGACCTTATAATAGGAAATGGTTTCATGAACATCACACCCAAAGCATGAGCAGCAAAAGAAAACATAGATAAATGGGATCTCCTCAAAATTAAAACCTTTTGCACCTCAAAGGACATTATCAAGAAAATAAAAAGGCAGCATACCCAATAGGAGAAAATATTTGGCAACCATATATCTGATAGGAACCTAATATCCTGCATATATAAAGAAATCCTACACCTCAAAAATAAAAAACAACCCATTTAAAAAATGGGCAAGTGACCTGAAAAGACACTTCTCCAAGGAAGAAATACAAATGGCTAAAAAGCACATGAAAAAATGCTCGACATCGCTAGCTATTAGGGAAATGCAGATCAAAACTACAATGAGATACCATCTTACACCCATTAGAATGGTGGCTATTAAAAAAACAGCAGACTCTAAGTGTTGGAGTCCACTGCTGGTGGGATTGTGGAATGGTCCAGTCACTGTGGAGGACAGTTTGGCAGTTCCTCAAAAAACTAACTATAGATCTTCCGTATGATCCAGCAATTCCACTGCTGGGTATATACTGAGAAGAATTGAAAGCAAAGACACGAACAGATATATGCACACCAATATTTATAGAGGCATTGTTCACTATTGCCAAAAGTTGGAATCAACCCAGGTGCCTATCAACAGATGAATGGATAAACAAAATGTGGTACATACATACAAGGAATATTACTCAGCTGTAAGAAGAAATAAAGTGCTAACACATGGAATAACATGGATGAATCTTGAAGACCTTATGTTGAGTGAAGCAAGCCAGGCATTGAAGGATGAACAGTACATGACCTCACTAATATTAATTAATGAAATTGAGCAGTCTCTGAGAACTATTGTCTGAAAGATATGTTTACGAGAAAGAGAAAGTTGTGAGCCATCACCCATACGGACGTAATCTATGATAAAGTGATAGAGTGTAGTTGCATATTGAAGGGATAGGACAGGTGGGTAGTGATACTATTGGGTTTGGTGGTACAGGGTTGACAGGTGGGTAGATTGGGAAGGGTGGGTTAGAATACCCAGGATACTGGGGGGACAGATGAGAGAGGGACCAGGTAAACACTTGGGATTTGTGGGTATGAGGTTGAAAGTATAGAAGTGGGAATGCTCTTATGGCAATATGACAAGGAAGTGTCACTGGTTTAGGGTGTTGGTTGGGGGGCATTCGGGACAGGGCACATCTGGAGCAGGCTTCTAGGGAGTTTGTGAGTGTTCATCCTGTCATAATGTGTTGTATGAGTAGGTGGCGACCCACACAATGAGTGGGAAGGAGGTGGACTTCCATCTTTGGAGGACCGATTCACTCAGAAATAGACAGGTGGGTGTCTCTTAAAAGCAAGGGTGGTTCCTAATAGGGGAGGACAAACCAGTGTGTCAAGACCTCTTGTTGCATGTAACTATGAATCTTGTCATCCAATGAGTCAAGCCAGGGGGTCATCATGGGCCCTAGGGGGATGGGGAGGGAGGAACAGAAAAGATCAAACTGGGGGTATTTAGTGGTCAGTGGAAATGTTTTTCATTACCTTACAGTGATGGACACAGGACAAGGTAAATATCAAAATTTATAAAAGTGTACAGTCTAAAATGTAAACCATGCTGTGAACCATTGACAATGTTTAGTATCTATGTTTCACTATCTGCATATCAGTTATAACAATGCTACCATCCACATACAAAAAGGTTTTAATATATGGTGAGGAAAGGAGGAGGAGGTTGGGTATATGAGAGTCTCCTGAATTCTGTGTATGACTTTGCTGTGACCTAAAACTTCTTTGAAGATTAAATGAAAAATACTGAGACACTGGAGAGTGAGAGGGGGAAGGTGCCACAGTACAGACTA
The DNA here is from genome assembly GCA_029593785.1 of Cabassous unicinctus. Taxonomy (NCBI): domain Eukaryota; kingdom Metazoa; phylum Chordata; class Mammalia; order Cingulata; family Chlamyphoridae; genus Cabassous; species Cabassous unicinctus. The sequence goes on along the minus strand of JAQZBX010016148.1, from coordinate 20,725 downwards.
GACACCAGATATTGCAATGATAAAAGGCAAAATGTCAAAAAAAATTTTTTTTTAATTTTTCCTCTTTTTTTGAATATCCCAATCCTTTAATTTTATTTTTTAGTTTTTTTTTAAGTTTTCATATATTTTATCTCTTACACTTCTACTTATTATTATTTCATTTCCTATTAATTGTATTTGGCTATTGTATTGGCTTTATCTTTAAAGAAGCTTTGGATCACAGAAGGGCTACAACTGGGGCAGGGGAGGATCATTGTTGGGGGCTGTCAGGAATGGAGGGTACATGGGTGGAAGTTCACCTGAACATACATAAAAGGTATATAAAATTGTTCAATTGCTCATGGGGCATGGTCACAGTGGGTGGAGAATCACTCAATAAATGAGAGAATACTGAATTCCCATCTTGGAGAGCTCTGCCACATTCTCAAAGGAGCAGCAACAATCCCCCAAGAGCAGGGGCAGTGTCTGGCAAAGGAGGATGATCCACTGATGGGGTCTTGTTATTGATGACTAGCCTTATGAGTCTTTGCTCTTGAAATGTAAACTTAGCCTATTGTTATGGGGTGCCTAAGGGATGCCTCCTGAGAGCCTCCTTGTTGCTCAAATGTGGCCTCTCTCTAAGCCAAACTCAGCATATGAATGCATTACCTTCCTCCCAGCATGGGACATGACTCCTGGGTATGAGCCTCCCTGGCAACAAGGGATTACTACCAAGTGCCAATGGGCAATACAACTGGAAAAAGACCTTGAATAAAAGGGTGAAAAGGTAAAGACAAATGACTTCATATGGCTAAGAGACTTCAAAATGAGTCGGGAGGTCATCCCAGAGATAACACTTATGCACATCTCAGTAGGACCTCATAGGCTTCCAATGTGGGTATCACCCCAAATAAAGGGGTTCCTGAGGGCTCTGGAGACACCCAGGTCTTACATCAGGGCGGGGAGCCCCAGAGTTTGGTGCCTTATCAGTGAGCCCTACTTTGGAATCTGTGCTCCTGAGAGTGACAGAGTTGGACTCAAATATGTCTTCCCTGCACATGGTCCATCTGTCCCTTCTGTTCAAACCTATACATGGTGCTGGAATTTGTAGGTGTACTTCCAGAGACTAGAGTCTTTGGGTTGTCCATGTGCCAGCTGGGCCTGGAATCTAGGTGGAGCTGCAACTCCTACTCTACAGCTCAATGGCTCACCCAGGACACCTGGCAGGGAGATTATGATGGACAACGGCCATCTCAGGGAATGGAGAGTCTGCAGCTGCAGGCAGGATAATCCCATCCATCTTATCCATGGAATATAAGCCCCTTCTCAATTGGAGATGGAGTGGACATCACCATTCCAGACTCCTCAGGATTGGGGGAAGAGCTTTGGACTAGAGTGGACTTACTGGTATTCTGTTATAGACATACTGTGATTCAAGCAATGGAAGAAATTACAACATTAATGTGGAGCTTTGGGGGCAGGGAGAGGGAAAAGCAGTTGTAATATAGGGGCTTTTTCAGGACTTGGGAATTATCCTTAGTGACATTGCAACGGCAGATATAGGCCATTTTATATCATCATATAACATGCAGAACCGTGTGGGAGAGAGTGTGGTCTACAATGTGAACTATGGTCCATGCTTAGTGGCAAAGCCCCAATATGTGTATATCCATTGCAGGTGATGTGCCACACTAATGAAAGGTGTTTATGTGGGAGGTTGTGGGAGTGGGGGAGTTGGGGCATATGGGAATCCCTATAATTTTTGTGTAACATTTATGTAATCTAAGTATCTTTTAAAAATAAAAACAATTATTTTTTTAAAAAAGAAAGAAATGACACAGCTCTATTCCTGTGTGTCAGTTTATATCAGAGGGACAGAAGTGTCTGATATAAATGGGGGCGGAGACTCAACCTGAGTTGATATAGTCAAATCAAAAGCCCTAATCTTAACAGGTAAGCTAATCAAAAACAACTCAGCTGAATCTAATGCAATCATAGGGTATCACACCCAGAGGAACAGATTAGTTTAGAAACATAATCTTTCTCTCTTTGGGATTCATAAAATAATAAACTGCCACACCATCCAGTGGAATACTACACACAGCATTTAGAAAATAATAAACAAAGTAACTCTCTTCAAAATATAATCTCCTCAATAGCAAAGGGAAAAATAATTCCACAGAAGAAAAAACTGGCAGACACCATCTTAACCAGGTATTCCATTAACATTGCAAATAATAGGACTAAATGACATCATGAGCCTCCTGATAGGACACACCGAGAAGAATACAAAATCCCTTCTGTAATATTCCTGCCCTAAAACCCATAGTCTGAGTCTAATAATTAGGAAATATTAGGAATAAAACAAATTGAAGGGCATTATAAAAATGCCTCTACTCTTCAAAAAACAACCAGGTTATAAAAGAAAAAGTAAAACCAAAGAAAGCTTCCTAACGAAATGTTGCCAAGAAGATCTGACAACTAAATGAAATACTTAATCCTGTATTGAATCATGAACCAAAAAAATTATTTCTATGAAGAACAATACTGGTGAATTTAGAAATTTGAATAAGGCACCTAGGATTACATATTGATATTGTATCAATGTTGACTCTCTGACTTTGATAATTGCCCTATGGTTCTGTAGGAGAATGTTGTTTTGAGGAAACACACAAGGAATTGTTTAGGAGTGAAAGAGCATAAGGTCTTCAACTTCCCTCACATGGTTCAGAAGGAGAAAGATAAAGTAAAATGTGGTAAAATGTTGACAACTGGGAACCTAGTTGAGTGGTATACAGGACTTCTTTGAAATATTCTTGCAAATTTTCTGAACATTTGAAATAAGTTTAGTTTTGTTTTTTTAAAAAACTAATGATACAATAACATGGACAAATCTCATAATTATTATGTTGATTGAATGAAGCCAAACACAAAAGTGTACACACTTTATAATTCCATTTATATGAAGTTCAGAACAAGCAAAACTAATCTATGACAATAATCAGAAGAGTATTTTGCTATGGGCAGTGGGGGTTGAATGGAAAGAAGTACTGGAAAATTAAGATAAAAGCAAATAAAATGGGGCCAATTTCAGGTTATATTTTGCAATAAAGCAGGAAATTAGATGGTACAAAATCAAGCTCCTCTCTGGCCCTACATTAACCAAGTTAACTGTTAAGTAATAGTTAGAATAGCTTTCATCTAGACATTTCATGCAGCTAAAAGATATTGAAGAATTTTGATGTTTCTTTTCTTCCTGATTTTAAGTATTATTGTTTCAAATAGATGACATTGGGGAAGCTGTTTCTGACTTAAAAGGGAATATTTAAAAAATGGAAATATAAGTGCTTTAGTATGTGCAAAAACATTTGAACACCGCCTTCTACCCAAACTTCTTTCACCCTGTTTCCATGACTAAATTAATTTTCTTTCTATCTCCCTGACCATTCCTTTAATATTTAAATGTTTAGAGGGTGAGAGGATTTATTTTCCTCCTCTCCTCCCTCTAAACATTTACATACCACATATCCAAGCCTCTTGCTTTCTTCTCTGTGGGGGGAGTGCATTCATTCTCACTGCTAAGATTCCTTCTGATGCAATGGCACTACACAGGGGTCAGGACTGAACCCTGAACCCAGTTCTCAGACTACTTGCGTGTCATTTGTCAATGATGAATATTTATCTTTAAGGTAACTCTTAGCTCTAAAACATTAAGTTGACAATGAAATCTACTTCTGACACTTCCAACTGGCCATTTTCACTCAGATGTTCCGCTGCTTCTTCAAATCAATATGACTAGAATCAAGCCCCTCTTCTTTCCCCTCCTAATGTTTTTCTCTCTAGTTCTCTAGTTGACTCCATTCCTGGTTTCCATACATGACTATACTCTCTCCCTTCTGTCCTAATTTTCATTAAATATTGTTTTTGTGATGGTATTTTGCTCCTCCAAAAATTCAGTTTTCTTCATTTTATTGAAGACATGGAAATTAACTATTTACTAACTGTCAATACCCTTTGTGATCTGGCCCCAGCATGTATGCCAAATATGTTTTCTACAGTTCCCTTCTATTCTCTGCACTCCTAGCACCTATTCCCTAAATGCTTAGAAACATTCTCATGTTCACCCCTACATCTGTAGTTTTGTTCGTATTGTTCTCCTGTCAGAAATTCTCTCCAATTCCCCTTTGTTACCTAAATACTATCTATTTAAAAATTTCCTCCATGAAATCTGTTTGGACTGATCCCTGTCTTCAAGCATTTCACTCTCCTGAAATCTTATTCCACTCATGCTTAGCATATCAATTATCATTAATAGGAGTTTAGAATTCACATCTTAGGACACATTTTAGGAGTCATGTGTCTTCTTGAATGGTTTGCTAATTGTCACATATGGGTGAGTGTACATTTTCCAATTTCCTTAAGGCTTCCAGGAGAAATTTCATGCCATTGCTTCTATCAATTGTCCGTACACCAGACTCCATGCTGAATGGACACACACTTAAGAACAATGCTCTCTGCAACTAGGTAAGCTGATATTATTTTTCAGATTTTTATGATTGAAAACAGAGGTTCTGAAAGATTTGTTGATTAACTCAAATTTAGACAGTGATTAAATGTGAGAGCTAAGACTTAAATCCAAATCGGTCTGACGTTAAGGTCCAAATTTTAGCTTGTTGTTAAACATAGTAAAGAGTGTTGGAAGATACTTACTGATTAAATAGCCATGTCACCAGCTCTGTGAATCCACGGAGAGCAGGAGAAATACATCCTTCCACTCGTATACCTGAAAACAAACTTAAACCTACCTTGAAAATACAATAAGCTATAGCAAGCTCCTCGATATTGCCAAATAATTAAAAATTTTCATAATTTCAAAATTCAAGCCTATATCAGCTTGTGACTTATTGGACAGTATAGTGATGCTTTGATCTTATGGGTAAATTCATCCTTTTATACCATTTGTACTATACTATGAATTAAGGAGAGGAAAAAATAAAAAATCAATCTCCAAGGAATTAGTAAGTGCACAAATATGATATATTTTAATACGTGAAACAATATCATCTCACCTAATAAAACTGGAGTCAAAGACTTGGAATGAATTTTAGTTATGTGATTAAAAAACTTTGTGTACATGCGTGTGTAGATGCACAAATATATATCAACAGCTGAGGTATTATAATTTGTTTATGGCTTTTTTTAAATCTTCTCTCCATAGTCCTTTCTTATCCATCCTTATAAAAATAAAAGAGACCAGTTTTATACTAGAGTACAGTAGCCTACATTTCAGATAAATCATATATGAAAACATCTGGTTTTGAAAAAGAAAATTGTGACAACTAAAACAGAGGTTTCTTTTGTATTTGCCAGTAGGGAGAATGAAGTAAATGTGAAAACACAAAGAGGGTATAGGATAGTTCAGTACATACAACACCTGGGAGGGCCACAGCAAAGGTTATCCCCACCCCTGGGAGATAGTGAGGCTGGCCAGCTTTGTCATTCACTTTCTTGAAATGATCACAATAGTTTTTTAAACCAGGGGATACAATTTACTTAGCAAATGCAACTCTGTCAGAACAAATGATGCCGAACTGAATTTCACAGCAATGATCATAGAAAGCTAACTCTCCTAAGAAACAAGTCATAATATAAGATCTGTTTATTCATTTCATTGAACATTTGTGGAACACCTACTCTGTGCCAAATGCTATATCAAATGCTGTTGAGAGGAACATTATCAAGACTGGACCTTGCCTCAAGGATCTCACAGTCTAAATGAGAAATTCAAACATGGGTTATAATATGATGGATACTATAGGAAAAGATATAGCAAAGGAACTTGTAAAAAGAGAGGAGAAGACTAAGGATGAGAAGTTCACTTCTAATGGAGTCAGGATTTGAGCTGAGCACTGATGAGTAAAGATGCTCAAGAGAGCTTACTAACCTGTTTACAGGGAAATGGATATATCGAAGAATAGTTTGTGATGCAATTGCTATTACTACCATGCCGCATTCAGTGTTCCATGCCCAATAGGTGAATAAAATATTTTCCCAAAGAAGTTATTACCCACCCCTCTTTGGAGATGCAGCAAGAGTTAAAGTGCCTTAGCTTAGACACTAAGCTTACATTGCACAATGTAATAGGAAAATTAAGCACATTTGATAACAATGCCATCTGCTCATGAAGTACATTATGGCTTTCAAGCCCATTTAACACATAATTCTCACACAAAAAAATATGTTGTATGAGTGTATGAGTAATTAGCCAGAGAATGACAAAACAGTTTCAAGAGTGACAGTAATTATGATGTCGTATAGGAATTGAGTCTGTTATCAGAAGATTGATTTGAAATACCATGTTTGTCATGAATAAGCTACAGAATGCTGAACATTTCACTCCACCTTTATGAGGCTCAATAATTCGGACCTTAAAAAGATGATTGGAACACCTACATTGCAGGATTGTTGTGAGAATTGGGAGAAAGTGATGGAGAGGGAGAGGGGGTAGAGGAGTCTTACATATATCTCTTTTGGCATATCTTGACAACAGAAATAGGTTTGCTTTTCGTATCCTAAAACTTGATGCTATTTCTAGAAGTGGATTAATTATTTTGCATGATATATAGATGACAAGTTTTCTCCATTTAATAAAGTATCACACTCTAGGTAAGCGCTTTTGTAAATTGCATAAAATTGAAGATCTAAAATCGATGTCTAGGTGAGTGGACTGTCTTTACTTCCGAATAACAGAGGGAGCAAGGAGAACATTCTTGAGTGATTTCTCCAGTACTTTATAAACATTAGTATAAATGTTCATTCTTCATTCAAGGTGCAAAGGGAACAGTAAGTGTGCATCTCACCTATGAAGCTTGTGTACAATTTGGGGATAGGGACATGAAAGGAGAACAAAGTAGACTGGGAGCAAAGTTTTATTCTGAAGATTAGGTTTAAAAAATAATAATAGTTGGTGTCCCAAGATTGACCAACTACTAAACTATGAAATGAAAAAAACAACAATGTACTCAATTCTACCATCAAATTTAGGAATAGAACCTCTGATGCACATTCCTGGCATTCAACAATATGAAACCCACATTCTTGTAATGTTGGCTCAGATGCTTTTTGCATTGAAGATTCAAACACGTTTGCATAGAATTAATAATTCCCACATTCTCTTGTGAGGGGGAAGGAAGCACAACAGTGCTTACGTACGTCTTACAGGGTTGGCAAGGTACGGGTATAATGTTATCCAAAGCCATAGAGATTGTTGCCAAGACTATAGTTGATATTGGAACTGCAGCTAAAATGTAGTCATTCTGACTCGAAGAATCCTCTGTAACTGTAATCATCTCAAAATAAAAAATGATGTAATTAAAAGTTTATCCTGCAGAAATATACTCGTAAAATAATTTTCTTAGCTTGGCAACCAATATACTTGAGTAAAAGTTAGTTCATAGGAGAAGTGAAAAATTAAATCAAAATTCCAAAAATAGAAACAATATTTCATTCCCATCCCCGTTATTAATTTAAGGTCTTTTATAAACAATTCCCCAGCTTCAATAGTGGAGATATAGAAACTTATATAAACATTATGAATTGTAGGTTCAAGCTTGGAGATAATCTAGTCAAACAAAGGAAAGGATAACTAATGATACAAGACAGTGATAATAGGAAGAATGGCTTTAATTTGCAGTGTGCCTATTATATCTAGGTGTTTTGAAAACATCATCTCAATCCTCACATTGACCTTTTAAAATAGGCCCTTACTTGGATTAATCCAGATGAAGAAACAGGCTCAAAAAGTTATATGATTTGCCAAAGGTCGTACAGCTAGAAGTGAAAATGCTGGTATCAAAACCAGTTCTGTTGGATGAAAAGATCTGCTTTTTTCTCACTAGACCATGAGATGTATTACGTACATTCCATCAGGCATTAAAAAATGAGCAAGACAGATTGGCTACCCAAGAAAGGAGATACATATAGATGATAAGACCCCAGGTGGGGAGAAGCATGAGCAAAAATATGAAGCGTCCCTGTGAGTTGACTGCAGTTCTTCAGGGTGCCTCAGAATAGTTTGGGAAGCTTAGAATCAGTGATCAAAGATCAGGCAAAAGGCTTCAATTATAGTTACAGAAATTCAAGATGTTCAAATCGTAGATGTGTGGATTAATTTGGTGGTAGCAATGAGAAAAATGGAGGGCTGATGGAGGAGAACATTATGAAGGATGTGCTTTGCAGGTCTTGATGGCCGAGTCAACAAAAAGAACAAGAAAGAAAAATGCGGCAAGACTTCAGCTTTCTAGTCCTTTCCCAGAACATGTATTTATTTTTCTACCAGAAGAAGTATTTTTAGAAATCTGGAAAAGTCACTTTCCCTCTTTGCCTTCAAGAATATTCACCTATGAGATGAAGTGTTTGGTCTAAAAAAAATCTCTAAGGATCCTTACAAATGTGCATTTCAATGATGTTTTGCTTAGAGGTGCTCAATAAATATTTCTTGAATAAATGCCCCCATATGGGAATTCATTATAGCCTGATATATGTAGGACAATGAAGCAAGTATAGGGAGATTTCACATAATGGTGTCTTTCAGAGCACTGGACTCATTTGCCTTTCGATAAGCAAAATAATTTAGAGAATAGAAAGTAAATTATAGGACATGTTCCATTTCATATTTGGTAGGAAAAAATGAGCAACCAAAATAGCACTCATTTCAGAATCAGCTTTTTCTCTTTGTAGAGTCAGTGGTTTTCCCGGGCAAAACGGCTCCTATCAGTAGGGAATGCCATTCAAAAAAAGACATTGTATGATTGACAGCATTGGCAAATGATGATGAATTATTCACCAAAGCACTGAGATTCCCAGTCTATAGCTTAAAAAATTACATATAAAGAAATTATAAGAGTCAAAGAATTTGTCTCCAAACAAACTCATCACTGAGCTAATTAAAACTCCAAGAAAAGCTGAAATAAAATTGAAAAAATCATAATAATCCTATGAATTTTACCCTTGGAGAACAAAGCTCTATAGATAATGCTGTAGATGTTTATAAAATTGCCTCAGTGATGCCTGTGTTCTTGCAGAGTTTTCAAGAGATTTTTAAGGAAAAGTAATAGAGAAAAGAGTAGATGAAAAGAAAAAAGAATTTGGGGTATAAAGTAATTATAGCAAAAAAAATTAGCAATTAAAGATGGCAATAGAAATGCAAAAGAAAATAGTCAGTGAGAAAATGAGTATTATCCTTTGGATAACGTCAGACATTTAGGGGGTCACTCACTAGGATTTGGGGTCAGTGGAGGCTTTGTGGGCACGCCTGGCTTTTTAGATGAGCTAGAGCAACTCCGATACTTCTACCTTTGTTTAAGAGGAATTCTGGACAACAGAAGGGATTGTACAAGACGAATCCATTTCCATTGCTAGAATAACGACCCAAAAGCCCTGTTTTATTACAGTGGTAGAGATCGTCTTCAAATATGGGCATGTTCCCATAATCATCATTGACGACAGTGATCCGAGTTCTTGAATGCTAACCAGACTTACAGACTTCACCTCATCTATTACAAGAGCAATATACGTGTTTGTGTGTGTTATTGAAAATACCAAGAGTAAAGGCAAGTACAGAACTCTTGGTGGTTTAAGTGATGTGGGTTTCAGTGAGAACTCTCACTTGGCTTTTTTCTATCTTACAAACTTTCATAAAATCCCTTTAATTACGTAAGAGAATTGAATTAAAAGAGAAGTCTCTCTTCCCTGTAATTAATCAAAAGCCTGCCTTCTTTCATTACTTTATCTGCTGATTAACTAATCAGTCTTTGTTACAGAGCACCATGTAATATATAATTGAAACCACACTTCTTTCCTATCCAAAATGGCAAGGAAAAAAAAAATCAGCATATTCTTTGTAGTACATGGTTTAGATCTTGGCTTTCCTTCTGTACTTTGTGTAACTGTTACTGAAGCCTTCAACCTTTCCATGATCATGCAAGGAAATAACATTTTTCAATTTAATAGAGATGTATTTCTATTTTAACCCTTTCCGATACAGTAGAAACCCACACAATTCAGATCAACAATCCAGTCCTCCACTTCTAAGTTCTTTCCTCAAAAAAAATGAGAATATTAACTCAAAATTGTTGATAATCATTTCTAGTTTACCAATTACAGAAGTTTATCTCAAATCATTAGGCAAAAAATGGTACAAAGAAGAGTATAATACATTTGATAGCTCCTGCGATGTCTTGGGCACTGACCTAAATGCAGTGTTAACATATCTGGTCCTCGTAGCTCATTTAATTGTTGAGAAACTAAGGAGGTAATAAGTAACTCACCAAATGCCACACAATTACATGGTAGAGCCAGAATTTAATCCCAGGCCCTCCAGCTCTGATTCTGTGTTCCTAACTACTATTTAGACTGCAATGGGCAGCTTCAACAAATATCAGCATTTCAAGGCCAGGATACTACTGATAACTTTCACACTAGGGTAACTCTCAAGCTGGCAAGCTAAGTAAAGCATGAAATAAACGCTGAAAATAAATGTGTGCTTCCTTTTATTTTTGAGAGGGAATAAGTGATCATGAGGTTTTTTTTGTAAAGTTAACTGCTATAATACATTTTGACTCCTCATTATAAATACCTCACAACCAGAAATTCAAGTTTAAAATAATTCCAAGATGTATAGCTGTGAGAACTTTTATAAACCCCTAATTACTCAGGTTCTGTTTCTGTGGATTTTCTAATATAAATCAATTTAGAAATCCTTTTGTAACTTGGAAAATACAATGTGAATTAGGTCGAACCAGTTTGCATTTTGGTAAGAATACTTGACATCATGTTTTTAATTTAAGCTTCACTACAGATTAAATAACCAGAATTTATATTTAGTATCACTAATTCAGGATCCAAAGTCAGAATTCTACTCACGTCCATGTTTTTTCTACAATCTGTATTCTCGGCCTTGGCCTATTTCCTATCTAAAGAGGAACGAATTCATAAAATTGACCAAGGTGAGCTTCAACTGTCTCTATAGAAATTAAACAAAGAACCAAGTAGATAGAGTAAAAATAGCTTAAAAAAGGGGGGGGGGGGGTTGGTTCTGGCAAAATTAAAAATTTCAGGCCAGGCCTAAATTAAAGAAAAACAGCAGCTCTAGCAAGTAAGAATTTCAGTGGAAATAAGAATCACATGTTCAACAGTAGTTACAAATGGTTTCGGAAGACCTCAGTGTGTGATGGCTCAGTGTTGTGGAACTTAATGTTTAATTTTTCTAAGGTTGTTTTAATAGTTTTGAGAATAAAAGGGAACCACGAACATTCAAAGGGTTGAAATTCAGAGGACCCAGAAACAAACATAGCCCTATTCGTTTAATTCTGAATAGATGAAAAAAATTGCATTTATCACTAAAAAGAACTTGCATTGTATCTGGCTTATCTCAAGAGCTATGATTTAATCCCAGGAAGTATATATGTCAACAAGAGAATAGAAACCAAACACTGTAATTATGAGTATCATCAAATTCGTTCTTCCTGAACAATGTCATGTGCAGGGCATGGAAAATTCAGGATATATAAGTAATCCTCCTACAAGGTATCTTTCTCCCAAATGGGCCACAATAATCCAAGGAAATTGATTAAACTTCCCATCACTGGCATAAAAAATATTGGATTTACTAATACTTATGCAATACCAGTCCAAACACATTCTACTTATTCTTCATGCTGGCATATTTCAAAGAAAAACTAAATGAGAGTAATGATCCTTTTATTTACTAGCCATGTTCTTACATTCTATAACTTAATACTTACTGTGTTTGCCTTATCAGAAAAATAACTGAAATGCTTTGGCAGTACTTAATAAACTAAAGGAAATACTTAAGACCTGGGTATACCATACTGTATTTTTATAATGATCATGGAATATTTTCAAGTGGGCCAACCAAAAGTGGTTATTCCATATTCTAAACTCAGCATAAGATGATGTCAGGAAGAAATACTGGAATAAACCACAGGAAGACTGCATGCTTACAAAGGAGTCTAGCTCCACTTCACTTCTTTAAAAAAAGTATAAGTAGATATGCCTGCCAGAATAGTTTTTTCATATCATCTTGCTAAACTTAGAAATGTGACACAGCACACTCAGTGGAATGAAACCGTGATTCCTGTTTAGTTAAATATCCTGTTGGTCAAATATATGCTCTCCTCACTGAACCATTATTTAATATAAAATACTACAATACTCTGGTTTTGAGTATTGCATATAAAAAGCATAAAGAAAATTGCATAAGTAATTAAATGTGCTATATAGTGACTCACTATAGCAATATAAATAACCTTTGATTATGCACAGATTATATATGTACATTTGCACTTTAGTAGCAACAAATGGTGGAAAATAGATCTGAGAAATCAGAAACCAAATTATTCCCTTTTTCTTGTTATAGCCTAGAGTGTCAATTTACACAGATGCTACATGTTTTAATGTTATTTCTTCCAAACGAACATGAAGAAAGTCTAACGCTCAGAAACAGCTTCCAGATAACGATAGCCGCCATTCTCCTCATGAACTTCTGGAAGCAAAGAAGAGTGGTTTCTAACCACCCAAGAATCATTGGTCATTTGTACTTTTCCATGGGGCTGGCAGAAACAGAGAACTATCTTTTCATTTCTGCTTAGTGACCTAGCGTCACTAAAATTAATACATACTTCTCACTACATTTGAATGGAGACCAAAAAAAAAAAAAAAAAGAGCAGGTTCATTGAAAGAGTAAGAGAAAGAACTTGGAGCATGAGATGGCATGAAATGGAAGCCAAGGAAATTATGTTTCAAGAAGGTTGATATGATCTAGTTTGGAAAACAAAATGACTCCCCAAACCGAACGGCTTAATCGCCATGTATTTGCTCGTGGTTCTTTGGGTTGACACTTTGGGCTGGACTCAGCAGGAAGGATGGTCACTGCTCACTCCTGTGCTTGGCCCTTGCCCTGGACAGCTGGGATAGCTGAGGCCGCTCTCTCCTCGTGCTTTCTCATCCTCCAGTAGGCAAACCTGGGGTGTTTATTTCCTTTTATTTTCTAAAGGTGCAATAGTATCAAAAGAGAGCAATCCCTCTTGACCAAGTCCTTTTCAAATATCTACTGGCATCACATTTTCTAACATCCAACTGGCCAAACGCAGAGTAAATGTAGGAAGGGTTCACACAAGGGCACGAGTGATGGCAAGCATGAGTGACTGGGTGCAGTTATTCTAACAAGCTCCCTCAGATGATATAAACCACATTGAATGAGGAAAAGGTTTAAATGGATGCAGGCTGAGAAATGGTCCCTGGATTTGGTGACACATTTTAGTAGTAAGACAAATTTTAGTAGTAAGAGTGAAGCAAAACTACGTTACCTATCCAAACAGGAGAGAGTGAGATGGGCACCCAAACAACTGAGAATATGCTCTTCTCCTATTAGTAATTTAGCAGCAAAAGCAAGAAAGAAATGGGACAGTGCCAAAAGAGGCAGCCTTAAGGGAAGGTTTGCCAGTTTATTTATTTTTTATTGTTTCTTTTAAACTGAAGTGATTCTAGCAGTCTGAGAAAAGTCAATGGACAGGAAGAGATCAAGGTCCTGAGAAAAAAGTATAGTCATTCCCTAGGCAAAGACTGGTAGATAAAAACGAGAAGTCCACCTCCTGGCTTCTGGAGCCCAGCCTGAGTGAGGTGTGAAGAACTGGAAATTGTATGCCTTTGGGTTAATGATTAGACATGGCAATAATGTAGGAAGGTGTTTATTTGCACTGGGTTATAGCTGGCACTCAAAGAAACTTCCTTGGATATCTCCCTTACCATACATCTCTTTGTAGGGCTCTTAGTAGCTCTGGGAAAATAACCTGACCTGCCAGCTGTCATAATTGGACTATCAGAAGCAACATTATAGGGCCCCTTCAGAAGGGCTTCCCGAAATGATTTTCGATTTACTGTCATCCTGGTTGAGGGGGAGTTGAACATTTCCCACAACACCAGAGTTTATCCTTGGAAACTTAAAGAAATATTCTCTCTTAAAAAAATAAATATAATAAAATAAAAAACCCACCTATGTGGTATTTATGTAGTTGTCGTTGGCCTAAAAGTCAAGTACCATTTATCATCAAAAATAAAGCATGTTTAATGTTTACACAACATAAATAAATTCCTGGAGACTTTCCCAGCATCACAGTCATTTATCCCGTCAAACACTTTTGACACTATTGTTCAAAAACTATATGACAATCTCTGTGAAGTCAAAATACAAATAAGATCTGGTTCTTGCCCACTGATGATTTAGAATGTTAAAAATAGGGTGTTGGATGATTACTCTTCTGACACAGTATTTACATAAACTATTTCCCATGCAGTTGGTGATATGAATAGTTTCTGGAAAAAAAGCTAACTCCTTGTCAAAGAATTTTGTAAAATCAATAAAACAACATAACCATTTATTTTGTATTGAAATTGGAGTAGACAAGAATAAAGAAAAGAAATTCACCTTGTCACTATTATATCAGGGTATCACTCTACTACCAAATGAAAAACAAAGTATACTGTTACAGAAAAGGAAAAATACCATAAAATTCCCAAAAGCAGGAAGTAGCAGGCTAACGCTATAAAAACCTAACCTACATAGAGGAGAGAAAGCATCATTCTCACCAATATTTAACACAATATGAGAACAGCCCTTTGCACCCACAGGACTGGCTGAGTTTTAAGAACATGATTTTCTAGGGTACGTACATTCCAAACCACCACGGTGTCTACCTTCATTCTCTTGCATGTGGACATCCCGTTTTCCCAGCACCTTTTCTTGAAGAGACTATTCTTTCCCAATTGAGTGAACTTGGCACACTTGTCAAAAATCAGTTGGCCATAGATGTGAGGGTTTATTTCTGAGCCCTCAATTTGATTCCATTGGTCTATATGTCAGTCCTTGTGCCAGTACCATGCTGTTTTAATAACTGTAGCTTCGTGATAAGATTTAAGATCAGGAAGTGTGAGTCTTCCAACTTCATTCTTCTTTTTCAAGGTGGTTTTGGCTATTCTGGGCCCTTTACCCTTCCTTATAAATTTGATAATTGGCTTTTCCATTTCTGAGAAGAAGGCTATTGAAATTTGATTGGGATTGCTTTGAATCTGTAAATCACTTTGAGTAGAATTGACACCTTAATATTTAGTCTTTCAATCCATGAAAATGGAATTTCCTTTCACATATTCAGGTCTTCTTTGATTTCTTATAGCAATGCTTTGTAGTTTGTGCTATACAAGTCCTTTACATCCCTGGTTAGTTTTCCTAGATATTTGATTCTTTTAGTTGCTATTTTACATGGAATTTTTTTCTTGATTTCTTCTTCTGATTGCTTATTGCTAGTTTATAGAAACACTTCTGATTTTTGCATGTCAATCTTGTACCATACAACTTTGCTGAATTTGCTTATTATCTCTAGAAGCTTTGTTGTATATTTTTATGATTTTCTGTATATTGGATCGTGTCATCTGTAAATAGGGAAGTTTTACTTCTTCCTTTTCAATTTGGATGCATTTATTTCTTTTTCTTACCTAATTTCTCTGGCTAGAACTTCCAGCACAATGTTGAACAACAGTGGTGACAGTGGGCATCCTTATCTCAGAGGGAAAACTTTTAGTTTTCACAAAGAGTATGATGTTAACTGTGGGTGTTTTCCTCATATCCTTTAGTTCTTTCTCCCTGTTTTCTTGTATATCTTTGAGAGTATTGAGAATAACTTTTTTTTAAACGTCTTTTTCTTGTATGTACAAAGTTTGATCCTCTTCATTGATCATTTATGGATTTTCATCTTATTCCTTTGGATGGTCCATCTTTTTTATTTGTCTTTTAATCTTTTGTTGCACACTGAATATTTTAAAGTGTTAACTCTTGGATTTAGTCCCTGAGCTGTCTGTTTCTTAAGTTTGTATTCATCTGGTGATATGACAGAGATTTGAGCGCTAGGAGCAAACGAAAACAAACAAACAAAAGCAAAAAGCATCTTTCACAGTCTTTGCAAATTGGCTCTGCCTTGGCTGGTGGTTTCCTTCAGGGCTTAGCCCTCCCGTCAAGGTCAAGGTGAGTACAAAGTGCAGGTCCTGTGGAATCTTGGACACTGCTTCTTCTCCTGGGCTTGTGGCCTTTTGCTCATGGCCCCAGGAATTCTCCTGCTCACAGTTTATAGGAGTGCAAATCCCTTCCCCCTCCCAATCCCTTTGAAAGAGAACCTTAACCCTCCAGGGTGCCTATTCTATGACTCAGGGCCAGCAGTCCTCTGCTTCAGGCACCGTTGACACTTTTTTCTTTCTTGCACAGCTCTAGTGATCTGTAAGCTGCTTCTCTGCCTGAAGGACAAATTCTGGGAGGGCGAGCCCTGCACAAGGTTCAGTCTTTCGGCTCACAATGGCTTGACAGGCACTGACATACAGGCACCCCATTTTGTGCACAGGGCTTACTCAGCTCCCTCTGGACGTGGCCAGGGACCCACAATGGGAGCACAGACCAGCTCCACACCACTCCGGGGAGGCGAGGGGAAGGTACGAGCCAGGGCACCACGAGCTTGGTCTACCACCTTTCCAGGCTTTCTTGTTCATGGCACTTGCTACAGCAATTGTAACAACGCCGCTATGAACACTGGTGTGCAATATGTGTTCAAGATTCTAATTTCAGTTATTTGGGGCATATACTTAGAAGTAGGATTGCCCAGTCACATGGTAATTCTATATTTCACTTTGTGAGAATGTGCCAAACTGTCTTCCATACATTTGCATAGTCTAAATATGTCCCCCAAAATACTTATTAATTACATAAGGAAATACAGTAACTTTACAGTGGAGAAGCCTGGCTAGAGGCCATCACTTTCCCCAAGTGCTCAAAGGCATATTGACATCACATAGCTCCTGATATGGATCAATAAGAAGGATGCAGAAGCATTTCTGCAATATTCTGCTAAAAATGCATACATTCAATCTAAGCACGAGCACACCCCAGACAAATCTATATTGACAGGCATTCTACAAAACAACTGGTCTGAACTCTTCAAAAGTATTAGGGTCATAAAAGGAAAGACTGGGATTGTCACAGATTGGAGGAGATAAAGGAAACAGAACAACTAAGCATAATGTGGAACTCTGGATAGGATTCTGGATAACAATAACAAACAAAACAATAACAACCCCAAAAATGAGGACATTAGTGGAAAACCTGGTGAAATCCATATAAAGTCTAAAGTTCAGTTAACAATACTGTACAATGGTTAATTTATTGGTTTTACTAACTTACTATGATTATTAAGACTTTACTTTTGGGAGAAGCTGTGTAAAAGATATAAGCAAACATTCAATACTATTTTTGCAACTTTTCCCTAAACACAAATTATTAAAAAGAAAAAGACAAGTAAAAGCTCACTGGGTAAAGCACTAGGGCCTCCATGCAGGCTGATAGGAGCCCTCCACGCGTACCTGTCCATCATGTGCAGCTCGTATCAGGGCCACGTTGAGATGCCCTTAAACGTGCAAGTCTTGGCCAAAAACAAGCCTTCATGAAGGAGAATCCATAGACTCAACCAAAGGCGAATTTGATCCTAAAACCTGGAAAATAGACCACTGTGAGAGAGACTTTAAAGAAAGTATGTTTCAAATGTTTAAAGGGGCTAAAAAAAACAACTAAAAAACAAGGGAAGAATGGGATGTGGTGAAGGTTTAAGCAAACTTAAAACCAAAAATGAATCTAAAAACAAAAATAAAGGAAGTTAAAAACAGACCTATACACATACATGAGCAACAGATTATCCAATATTTTAGACACAGCTGACGAAATACTAATTATTATAACAATGTAATGTATTTTATATTGTTTTAATAAATACAGCTTCATACCGTATTTTGCAAATCTCTCCTCACTGGGTATCTTTGTGCATGTTAACTTCATGTTAAGAGAGTTCTTTCAAATAGCATGGTAGTGGTGGAGTGCCACATAGGCTGAGCAGGGGAAACTGGCCATTCATTTGGTAAAAAGATCTGTACCCCACAAAACACATTAACAATTCCTAAATATAGGATAATTTATTTATAATCTTGGAGCAGGTATCCGTGAAAGGAAAATACACAAGTTTAACAATATAAAATTAAAATATGCGGTTCAGCAAAAGAAAATAAAAGAAAGAAGAGTAAACTGATGGAGGAAAAGAGAAAAAAATTGCAACAAACGATGTATGCCTCAGATGCTTGAAATCTCTATGTGTAAATCTCCTTCTAAGACATTGATTCACTTATTCAACAAATATTGATAAGTTACTTTGTGTTAAGCACTGATAAAAACCTTGTAGATACGTCTGTGAACAACGGACACATGATTCCTACCCTTATGAAACCTAGACTCGAGTGGAATAGGCATACTATTTTTACAATAAAAAGAGTGGCTGAATAAGTGTTATGAGAGAATAAAAGAAGAATCTGGAAAAAAAAATCACAGGAGAACCCATTACATAGGATGGTGTGAGAAGCCCTCTATGAAGTGGCGGCAATTTAGCCCAGAACAAAAGAATAAAAATACCCAGCCATCTGAAAAATGGAGGGAAGAATGTTCAAGTCCCCTTTGAACAGCATACGCAAAGTTCCTGAGGCAGTAAATTTTGTTTTGTTTTAAGAACTCAAAGAAAACAAAATGGCTGGAGTGATCAGAGAAATCATGGCTCTTATGTAGGTAGAAAAAGCTAGCTACGATGTTCGATATGGTAAGAAAGTTTGGATTTTCCTCTAAGTGCTGTGGGGAACTATTTAAACATTTTAGGTAGAATAGTGATTTGATGTGTTTTACCTTCTTTTTCTTACCCCCTGCTAAGAAACAGGATTGGTGAGGTGGAAGAATGGAGGCAGGGAATTCAGTTAAGAGACTAACACTGGCATGTGGTATAGACAAAAGTAGTATCAAATTTAAGACATATCCTGAAGATTGAATCCAAAGAGTTTTCATGAACATGCAGTGTAAAATGTACCTAGGATTTTGGCTTCAGTATAAATTTATAAGTAAAAAATAATTTAAAATGAAGCAAAGGACATCATTAGTCAATTCACAGAATAGGAAATGTAAGTGCTCAATAAACCTATTAATGGATCCTCTAGCTCTGTAGTACTAAAAGTATGATAATTTTTAAAATAATTTTTGCCCATAAAATTCACACGTAAAAAAATAAAAAATATGAAATGATTAATATCATGTAATGTTGACACAGATGTAGGAAAATGGGCATGCTCATATGGGAAGGAGAATTACCTTAAACTCTCTGGAAAATAATCTGCCAACATTTATTCAATCCAGCAATCCACTTTTTAAAAAATTTTATTTTAGAAAAATAAAAGCATCTGTCCAAAATCTATTTTTTATAAAGGTACTTATACTAAAGAATATTTCTTAGAGCATTGTAGGGCAAAGGGGAAAAATGGAAAAAATCTGAATACCTATAAATTAAGAAATGTCTGAATAAATGATGTTACATTTGTATATGGATTAAACCAGGTTTTCTAGCACTTATTACAATGGTTCAAGAATATGTCATTTCTCCCCCTTCTGGGCATGTGGTGTACCTGTACTTCCCCATCCTTGAAGGCAGGCAGTGCCATGTGTCTTTTTTTGGCTAATAACATGAGACCTGATAAGTTGGGCAGAAGCCTAACATAATCTTTCTAAGAAATGGTGGTGAATGAAAAAACCGAGGAAAAGAAAGCTATGCACATTTAGCGTTTTCCTCCCCTCTGCCACAGACGTGGCTTGTTCCATCAGTCTGAGTCGGGACAATGTAGAGACCCAGCCAACCTTAATAAGTATGTTGTTGAGAGAGAAATGAAGCTTTCACTCAGATTTGGAAATGGTTTCTTGCCTATTTCTGAGGAATAAGCCAGCCTCCCAGAACTGATAAAAGCTTCTTAAGGAAATTAGAATATGTTCATGATAAATGAAAATGAAGAATAAAGTTTCAGAATAACATGCATATTAGTTGCCCATTTTTTAAAAATAGGAAAAAATACATATGTTTATATGAGACAGGAAAATTAATGCAGGGTAGATATGAAACCGTTGACAACTGGAAACCTCTGGATGTCAGGAATTTTGAGAAGGTGGAGAGTATTAACTTTTTCCTATACACATCATATTTTTAGTTATTAAAACAAGAAGCAGGTATCCTTTCTTTAAAAAATAAAGAGTTATCCTTGCCCTACCAGACAACAAACTGCACTATAATTCTATCTATACTGAACAGTATTGGATATGCATGAAAACAAAAAGATCAGTGAAAGCGGATAGGAAGTACAGAAACAGACTCTAATAGTTTGAATATATGATAAGTTTGTCATTTCAATTCTGTGCAGAAAGGAATGTCTATTCAGTGAATTGCGTTAGAACATTGTTTAACCATTTGAGGGAGGATAAAGTGAAATCAATACTTATCCTTTTTAGCAAAATAAATTACAGATTGATTACAGTAATAAGTGTAAAAAAATAAGACACATAGACAAATGATATATGCCTAGTGGATTGGGATATCCTTCTAACTATGGCAAGGCCAGAAAGAATTATGAATAAATTTATAGATTTGACTAGAAAATAAATAAATAAGCAGAAAGAGAGAGAAGCAAGAGAGAAAGAAAGAAGGAAAGAAAGAAGGAAGGAAAAAAGGAAGGAAGGAAGGAAGGAAGGAAGGAAGGAAGGAAGGAAGGAAGGAAGGGAGGG
>JAQZBX010016147.1:14232-36895 GCA_029593785.1 Cabassous unicinctus | reverse complement strand
GGGTTCCCTATGTTTGCCTTTCGGGGAGAAGTCACCTGTGAAAGGAAGCTGACCATGAGTGGCAGCTTAATCACTGAGGAAATATCCAGGAAAACACTAACCTTGACACATGGCTGTGAGGAGTAAGAAATGTGAAAGGTGCAAAAATGAAACAGGAGCCTCTTCGATTTAGGCTTAAACTCCTTCCCCAGTGTTAACATTTTTTCTCTTTTTTGAGGTACTTTGGGCCTGGGATTGAACCCAGGACCTTGTATATGGGAAGCCGACACTCAACCACTGAGCCACATCGGCTCCCCTGAGTTGATTTTTTTTGTTTGTTTTGCTTGTTGTTTTTTCTAGGAGGAACCAGGAACTGAACCTGGGACCTACCATGTGGGAAGCAGGCACTCAACAGCTTGAGCTACATCTCCTCCCCTCTAATTATTTTTTAAAAATACGTTTGTACACATATTTTATTTCCTGAAAATAGACTCTAAGAAGGGACATTTTCAAGTTAAAGCTTGTGAAATCTTTAAGGCTCTGGCTACATATTCAAGTTCTACTCCCATAACATGCTTTTTCCCTAGTCTTGGCTATTTTGAAAGGGATAAAATAGTGTTTTGTTTTAATTTTTAATGAATTTGTCCATTTTCATACATTTATTGCCCACTTGGACATTTTTTCCTATTCTTAGCTAATTTTTTTCAGTTAAAGTGTTTGTATTTTCCTTACAGATTTATAAGAGGTCTTTATTTATTGTACAGTGCTTTTCTTTCTGCTTTGTCTTTAGGCAGCAGCCTGTGGATTGGTCTCCCTCCCTACAGGCCTTATCAATCAATTCTGCACGCTGTCTTAGACTGGCATAGCTATGAACACTACCTTTATATATTGTGGTCAAAAGCTTTACTTAAAAGTCTTTACGATCAAGTCTTAACCCAGTGATTCTCAAATTTTATTGTAAATAAAACTCATATTGGAGATATGTTTAAAATACGGATTACCAGATTTAGAATTCAGTAAGTCTGACTTGAGGCCCAGGGTTTGTTTGTTTTTTTTTAATTAAAAAATTTTTTTTATTGTAGTGAATCATTCATACATGAACATATATAAACAGTAAGTGTATACTCAAAGTTGTGAACTTACAAAACAAACATGCATAACATCATACAGGGCTCCCCAAGGATCTTTATTTTTAATAAGAAATTCCATTTCTGATATGATTGATAAACATATCACCTTTTGAGAAGCACTGTTTTAAAGCTGGCATGCAGGACCTTTGAAGACCTGTTCCATTTATTTACTTGTGTATATTTCCCTATGTGAAAACCGCTCTTGCTGGAATTGTCTGCTCACTGTCTCCTGAGTAATGCATAGACAAACCTATCCCTAAGCCATTGTGATGAAAAGTGCTATGTAAATGTAAGATGGTAATTACACCATTCTTCTCTGCTGGAATTTCTTTTATTTTCCATTTTGTCCAAGTCCTGACTTCCCTTTACAATGCAGCTCTGTTTCCGTCTTTTTCACAAAAGTCTTCCCTGACCACTTTAAGCAGATTGAGTTCTTTCCCTTCTATGACCCTAACCACTCATGTGACCTTTCAACATTTCCTGCATTGTTAGGTTTTATTTTTATTTGACTGCTCATTATTTTTTGGCAGGGTCTTTACCTTATATAATTTTCTATCTCCCACAGGACCTGTATGGAAATACAAACAAATGCTCATGCTCTCATCAGTCTTGTTTTTTTTTTTTGAACGGTCACAGTGAAATATTCACGGGGCATTCAGTGAATACTTTTGAAAATGAAATCAATCTGTTCACCCTGTCCATAGCCTTTATAATTCAATAGTCTTTGTTTATATAATCTCTAAACCTTGGTTGTTACAGACTGAAGAGCTCATCTTTTTTAGTTTATCCTTTACTCCATGTTTTGTTATTCTATGGATTAAGGATTTTCAGCAGCTCTAATTTCAAGTACTATTCTTGCTAGAGAATATTAGTTAGGGTTAGTTTTTTGTTTTTTTTTTTTAGTGATAGATTTTTGGATTGTTCTGAGGAGGATGCCTTATAGAATTATGCAGGAGGCTCTTAAGCGTATGGTAATTTCTAGCTGGATGTTTTGCAGATCTTCCTCTGACAGCTCCAAACCAGGTGATGAATGAGATCCCTGAACTAGATTTACAGTCTTCCTCTAATATTCTGAGTTGTTTCTCCAATGGATAGACGTTAAGGCTGATAACTGGGGAAAGGATGGGAGTTCTTGCTTCTCCCCAGCCTAGATTTGATGTCAACCCTATTGGATCATAGTTTTATTGGTGTTTCTCTCCTTTATTTCTCCATAAACCCTGGGGGGAGGGAAATGACAGCATATGGTGGGGAAAGGAAAGGGGTTGGTGAGGGCAATCTAGTCAACATCTGTCACTCCATTGCTTGTCAGGATTATTTTAGCCAATTTGTCTGACTGGGCAGGTGTCCCCTCTCTCCCTCAGTGCTCCATGTGCATCCCTCTTGAAGCTTCGCACTCTGTCGAAGAGGACACTCATCCCAGGTAGAGAGGGGGTTGGGAAGTTGGGCCAATTGAATCTTTGTCCTTTTCTTTCCATCAGTTCAGGCTACTTAGCTGAGGTTCATCGACTTCCTAGGGTCCATGACCTCTCCGAAAGTCTTTGCCAAGTTTTGTTGATGTATTTTGCATTTCTTGGGGGAGAGGATCCATAGCTTTCATTGGTTCAGAAGTTAAGCATTGTGGCACTAGATGATGCTCTGTTTCATGTAGACTTCTTGTGTATTTCTCAAGCAGTAATGACAGATTATTAGAAATTCAAAGGGAAATAGGGTGGTGGGATTGTAATACTAGGCAAGCAATTACAAGATCCTTTTCTCATTTGAGAGGGATATATTTTAGATGTCCTTGGCACATGAGGCGGTCCTCAAAAGTCGTGCTGTTTCTCAAGCAGAAGGCTAGAAATGCAAAGGGAACAGAAGACAGGATATGTGATGTGTGTCATAAAATTGACTTGTATGATGAGTGTGAAAACACAATTTTTGTTACTAATGTCCTCTGCAACCTTGGCAAATGACTTTCCTTCTAGGGATCTTAATTTAGTTATCTGTAAAATGGGCTGGAGTGTATCTTAGGTTCATTCCAGCTCTAATACACTTTTCATGAAAGAATTCTCCATGTGCCAGGGATATCTAAAATACACTTAAATTAAAAGGGAAAGGAATCCTGTTTTGCTTGCCTCTGATTGTGCATGGCTTTGTGAGAGAGGAGAAAAAGCTTAGTTACAGATGTATATAGCATAAGGGTGATGCATTCCATAAGAGCAGTTTTGGAATTTTTTGTTTTAACTTTTTTCAGAAGGTAAAGGAACACTTAATCATATAAACATCAAACATAATAAATAATTTGACTCAAATTCCTTGGTGTGAAATGCTTGATAGCCATCTATGTAATAGAGATTTGGACCCATTTGCTTATTGGTTAAAGTACAATTATTTCTTAGTTTTATGAGCGAAGTATAAATTCATCATTTTGAAATTTTTTTCCCTTTTATTGAGTTAGCTGTTTAAACCAGGAATTATTGAGAAAATGTTTTATTTGAATCACATTATTTTAGAATAAAGAGAATAATTTGATATCCTTTCATGTGTTTGCAGTCATTATTTAGAAGCAAGGTCCTTGAATGAGACAGATTATCGGGACCGGAGATACATTGATGAATACAGCAATGACTACTGTGAAGGATATGTTCCTAGACATTATCACAGAGACATTGAAAGCGGTTATCGAATCCACTGCAGTAAATCTTCAGGCCGAAGCAGGAGAAGCAGCCCTAAAAGGAAGCATAATAGACACTGTTCAAGTCATCAGTCACATTCGGTATGATTGATTTTGTTTTTCCTTTGGGTGGATACTTATTTGTGTGTAGAAGCTCATAAGAAGCTGATAAGTTTGGAAAAGTTTCTTTATAGATACGATGTTATTTGGATAGATTATAATTGTGTTTATATTATCTGAATCATTAAAGAAAACTTTCAAAACTTCCAAATTTTCGTAGTTATATTAGCTAACCCTCATTTGCCCAGATGTACTGATTTACTACAGACTAGATCAGGAGTGTGTTGCTTTTATTAATAATAATATAAGATATTTTATTTTTGTGTTTTGTAATAAGATCTTGTAAAAGAATGAAGCACCCATCTTTTCTTTCACCTTAAACATTCTTTTACTTTAAAAGATATTTGGAATCACTGGTGACACTTAAATGTGAACCTGTATATAGTATAGTTCCATAGCACAGTGCATCATTGGCTACAACTAATTCAGTTGAAGTTTTGAAAATGGGTGCTGAATGGGAAATGTATTATCCAAAGAGCCTGCCTTTTCCCCCCCTCTGCTCAGACATCTTCATCTGTTTGATCAGTAAATTTAAATTATTGTTTTCTTCCCTAAGTGTTTTCCAGTAGAACTTAAGTAGGGTGCAACATTGAAATTAACTAGCCTTTATTTTCCCCTTTTATTTTAATCATGTATATTTAAAAATATTGTTATATAAGACCAATTTCGGCTAATCTTGATATTTAAAAAAAAATTTTCTGACAAACTAGACATCTCAACTTACAGCATATGCTATTTATAGCAAGCGATTAGTAAATCATGACATAGCATTCTTTGTATTTCAGACTTCAATTAAATCAGTATTTTAAAGAGACAATTGTGTTGTTTTTTTTCTATTGCCACTTTAAGTATCTTATCTGAAAATCTGTTCCTTGCCATGTTTTTCTTCTGTAACATAAACTGTGCCCTGTGAATTTCTGGGGACTGAATTTGAAATTGCTCCTGCCAACTGTTCGTGGCCTGGTGCTTATCTGAATGCCTGAATATCTCCCCGCTGAATGAATTGCGTATTCTGCCCTGAATTCACTCTGATATATTGATTGGCTGGACGATCTTGGTGCTGCCCACTTGCCGTTCCAGAAGAGCCACCGAAGGAAAAGATCCAGGAGTATAGAGGATGATGAGGAGGGTCACCTGATCTGTCAAAGTGGAGACGTTCTAAGAGCAAGATGTATAGAATATTTTTCAACACTTTTTAAACTTTGCAGACAGAATAATCTTTTTAAGAATAGTTTGTCAGCGGGGGGCTAAAGAACTCTTCATTGCTTTTTTGTTTTGTTTTTTGTGGGTTGGTTTGTTCTTTTGTATTTCTTCTTTTCTGTAGAATTTAAATATTTCTATTCTAAAGTTCCAAAATAATCAATGGAATTTGAGATTAGAGCAAGAAAGATAGCTCTGTCTAATTGTTTTTGTAGCAGCTGAAAATAAAATAATTTGAGTGCTGAAACCTTAGTTATGCTTTGATAGAGATCATTTGGAAATATTCCACATTTAAGCATTCATTGTTTGAATAACTTGATAATTTATACTCAGATATACCTGACACCTTTTTTTTCCCCCTCACTTTAGATGAAATTGTGGATACCTTGGGTGAAGGGGCTTTTGGCAAAGTTGTAGAGTGCATTGATCATGACATGTAAGTTTTTTTTTTGTTTGTGTTTTCTGTTTTGAATATTCTGATATTTTGGGTGGGGGAGGAGCTATGATTTAGATGAAATAGCATTTTACATAGTAGCCGTGTTTCTCTGGGAGAGATAAATATTCAAGACAGTTTCTCAAACTGATTTATTTAAATACCTTAAGTGTGGGTTTTGATCAAGAATCCTGGCAAATTTTAATCATATGGAGTTCATTGAAATTAAAGCAGGTGTTCAAGTGAAGGAGTGTTGATGCTTTCCCAGAACTTAGGCTCTTGGCTCTCTATAAGAGATACAGAGTGATTTACTCTCATTTTTGGATCACAGGGACAATAGTGCATGTCTAATTTTACTAGTTGAAAAACCTTTATTAAAAGGATATTTCCATGTCATTTAGCTTCTTAAAACTAAAAAGAAATTATATTACTTAAAGCCTCCAGAAAAAAGTCCAAATTGTTCCATGAAGCAATCTAAGTCTTTGTGATTTGACCCTCTCTGCTTCATTTTACCATTTTCCTCCATGACAATTATAACTGTTGTTTACAAACTTTTTTGAAAGTAAACCTCTTAAAAGAATTTAGTGAAACTGTACATTTCTAAATTGACATCTAAAATTTTTCATCGTAATAACCATTGGGAAGGGAAGTGGATGTAGGTCAGTGGTTGAGCGCATACTTCCCACATAGAAGGTCCTGGGTTTGATCCCCGGTACCTCTTAAAAACAAAACAAACAAATGAAAGGAGGAAAATAAAAAAACAACTCTCATTGGAGAACAGATGTAGCTCAGTGGTTGAGCACCTGCATCCCATATATGAGGTCGTCCTGGGTTCAATTCCCAGTACTTCCTAAAAAAAAAATTGAGGGGAAGCATACAATTTACAGCTTATTGTAAATATTAATGTTAAACAACTAAAGCTGTTATCTCTGTTTAAAGGTATTTGAGGGAATCTAAATAACACTACCATCCATGAACAGACTCTTCTTGAATACTTGGAAATGTTTTATCCTTGAACTTATTTCCCTTCCACTTACCATCAGGAATATCATTCTAAATATCTTTTATTATCTCTGCAACAAAAATGTGACTACAACTTGAAGTTTTAAAAATTTTGGTTTGAAATATTTTCAGACTACTAGAAAAATTGCTAAAATAGTTAAAAGAATTTCCTTATACTCTTCACCCAGATAGATAGATTCCTTTGTTAACATTTTGGGATATTTACTTTATCATTCTTGACATAGTCATGTTATATTTTTTAATTTTGCCGGCTTAGCCTACAGGTCTTAAGATATCACTCGTTTTCTCATTAATGTCCTTTTCAGTATTCCTGAGATTCTAAGTCTCAGTATTTAATTGAGGTAGTCTGATTGCCAGTATACAGTTGATCAAAATACAATTCTGTGGATTTTAATATTTAGTAAAAACATAAAATTTTATTGGAAGTATTTGTCTTTTATTGAGATGGTTAGATCTTTTTAAAAAAGAGTATATGTGCCCATGGATGAATATCTCTTAGTGTTTTTTAACATTGTTTCTGTTTTTTCGTTTTTATATATATAAGCACTGAGAAGACTTGATGACATAGTTAAATAGATGGGACTAGAAGGAGTTTCATCACAGTAATTTTATAACAATTTTTTGTAAAGTTATAGCAGTTAAGTCTTAAGATATATGCCAAAACTTCTATGGAGATTATTAAAAATTTTTTTTTATTTTTTCAACCGACAACATCAAAAATATAGGGAGATTCTCATATACCCCACCCCTGCCCTTTCCCATACTTTTTCCCATTAACAACATCTTTCATTAGTGTGGTACATTTGTTAAAATTGACGAACACATATTGAAGCATTGCTACTAATCATGGTAAATAGTTTACATTATAGTTTATATTTTGCACCACACATTTTTATAGGTTTTGACAAAATGTGTAATGGCTTGTATCTGCCATTGCATTGCCATTCAGAACAATTCCAGTGTCCCAAAAATGCCTTATGTTATACCTATTCTTCCCTCTCCCATCACTCAGAACCTCTGGTGACCACTGCCTTTATGTCAGTGTTACAAGATCTTCCATTGCTAGAATAATAAGTCTACTTTTGTCCATAGTTGCATTCCCCCCTTATGTTTTTCATTCCTCAGTCTTGAGGATTTTAGGATGGTGATGCAAAATATCAGAAATTGGTTGGTTTTTATAAAGGGTATTTATTTGGGGTAGAAGCTTACAGTTACCAAGCCATAAAGCATAAGTTTCTTCCTTCACCAAAGTCTGTTGCCACATGTTGGAGCAAGACACCTGCCAACATTTGCCAGGGTTCAGGCTCCTTGGGTTCCTCTCTTCCCGGGGCTCTGTTTCTCTCTGGACTCAGCTCCTCTGTTTCCTCCACAAGGTCAGCTGTAGACTATGAGGCTCTCTAGGTTTTGCCTCTCTCCACAAGGCCAGCTGTGAACTGTCAGGTGAATGGCCCATCTCTTTTCCGAGGGCCTTCTCTCATTCCTCATCAGAACTCCATCAAAACTCTAACTCAAAACTCCAACTCTGTCCTTTGCCATGTCTTTTATTTTTGAGACCCCACCCACCAAGGGGCGAGGCTCAGCGTCCTACTGACGTGGCCCAGTCAATGCTCTAATCATAATTTAATCGTGCCAAGATGAACACCAGTTTACAAGCATAATCCAGTATCTTTTTTGGAATTCATAACTATATCAAACTGCCAAACTGTTACACCCACTGTGTTTCTGATTGAGAGGGGCTTAGATTCCATGGGGCAGATGGATGGAACTATTTTGCTTGCAGTTGTAGATACTTTTGGGGGGATGGGTGTTGTCCATCATCATTTTGTTTAGTTGTCCTGGGTGAGTGATGAACTGGAGAGTAGGTGTTGCAACACTGCTGAGATTCAGGTTTCAACTGACACATGAACAGACTGAGGATTTAAGTCTCTGGTACATATATTTAACAGGTATAGTGCTAATTATAGGTTCAAATAAAAGGGAAAGCCATGTACAGGGAAATTATAAATGAGTCTAACTTTGTTAAAAGGTAAGGCCCACTGACAGGGTGCCAAATTGCTGAGATTGTCTGCCCTGCCTATAGTGTCTAGATGTTTCTGGAGCCCTCAGGAGCACCCCTGCTTGAGGCACTGTTTACTGTAGCAGTCAATGAGATCCTCTTGAGATGTGTATTAGCATAACTTCTAGAATGACCTCCCGACTCACTTTGACATCTCTTAGCCATAAAAACTCATTTGTATTTAATATTTCCCCCTTTTGGTCAAGGTCTTTTGCCAAATGCATTGCTAGTTGGTGCTTGGTAATAGTCCCTTGGTGCAGGGAGGCTCATCCCTGGGAGTCATGTCCCATACCAGGGTTGGGGGGCAGGGGTAGTAGTTTATATGCTGAATTTGGCTTTGAGAGAGAGGCCACATTAGAGCAACAACAAGGCTTTCAGGAGATAACTCTAAGGCAATATATAATACTAAGCTAGGTTTCAGTTTCACAAGATCAAGGTTCTTAAGTACAACCATCAATCTTGCAATGACAGATACAAGCCATTAAATTTTGTCAAAACCTATAAAGTGTACAGTGTACAATGTAATCTGTAATGTAAACCATTGACCATGGTTAGTAGCAGTGCTTCAATATTTGTTCATCAGTTTTAACAAATGTACCATACTCACATAAGATGTTATCATTAGGGGAAAAATGTGAGAAGGGCAGAGGGTAGTAGGATATAGGGGAATTCCCTATATTTTCTATGTGACTTTTCTGTAACCTAAAGGCTCTTTGAAAATAAAGCAAAAAAAATAAGACACTGGGAAAACATAAAGGAGAAATTGTCACTGTACTTAAAAGATAACATACCTTATAGCAGGGTTTTTTGTCCTACGGACCCCTTTGCCAGTGAAAACCACAGACCTCTTACTAAGTCCACACAATACTGTGTATTATTTAACAAATATATCATACTCGCACCAACACGTCCCCACAAGAATAATGTTTTTATGAATTTCAATGCAAGCTCACAGACCCGTTGTTAAGAACCCCTGTCTTATAGTGATGAAAGATACAACGAAAAAAAATTTTTTTTAATTATTATTATTTTACTTACTTTTATTTATTTACTTTTTTTGGCTTTGTTTTATGGGTTGGTTTTGTATTGCGGAAGGGTCACAACTGTGGCAGGGGAGGATCACTGGTGCGGGGTGTCAGTGATGGGGGAATGTGTGGGGTGGGGCGCACCTGGGGCATCCCTTTATGGAATTTGAATATGTTCAGGTAGTCATGGGGTGTTCTCAGTAGGTGGGAGACCCACACAATAAGTGAAAGAATATTGAATTCCCAGCCTGGGAAGTCCTGCTACGTTCTCTTAACAGCAGCAAGAATCCCTAGAGTACATGGACAGTGCCTGTGGAAGGAGGACAGACTAATATGTTATTGGGACCTTCTTAGAAGCAATGAATTGGAAACCACTTGGTTTGGGAAAAGATTTGCTATTCAGCCATTAGAATACATTTGCTTGCCTCAAAGATTTTTATTTTTATTTTTTTTACAGCCTAGAGCATACATCTTGATATGCTCATAAGGGGTGGGTGAAGTTTTCTTTCCTCTTGTAAAGTATAAGGGCCCTAGTGAAAAAGAAGGCTTTAATCCTAGCTCATCTTAAGGCAGATCATGTTTAGAAAGAGGCCAAAAAGAAGTTGAAGATCTGGAAGAGTCCCTCAAAATCATTCAGGGCTCTATATTTGAGAGAAGCATTCTTACAGATGCCCCAATCTAAAGACCGCTGCCTTACAATGTTGCTATTCCTGTCTTCTTGTGTTAAAGAATTTGATAAGTGTTCTCTTGACTCCATGACTTAGAGCTGGTGTTTCCTTTGCCTGGATGTTCTGTATCTCTCCCAAATTTGACAAATTCTTACCTATCTTTCAGGGCACAGTTTTGTGTCACCTCTTCTCTGAAGAGGTCTGAACTCCCCTAAACATTCCAGTGGTTAGACCTCTCTTACGTACTCCTATGTATCTTATGCCAAGAATTTCTAATGTTATGATAATTTGTTCACTCTTTTCCATTAGACTGTGAGGTCCATAGGGACAAGCTGTGTGTTTTCATCAGTAACACCTGTGCAGTATCTGACACAGTAGCAGCTCAAGCCTGGTGAATGAAGAATGCTCAGCAGTAGCATATTCTATCCTTGGTTTGAGTTATCCTTTTTTGGTTTCATTTTTGTTGTGTAAAATCTAAGTAAATTTAAAAATTCTGGAAACAAACATTAAGATGCATTAGTATTAAGGGAATCATTGCTCCATTTAAAGTATATTTTGTCAAAATGCTTTGAGAAGATGTTATATGGAATCTGGTATTTATGTCCTGAAGAATTATTTTAGAATAATGGCATAGAGTGCTTGGTAAGTAAGATTGTGCTTTACAGAATACATGATTTCAAGTCATGTCTGTACATTTACTATTTTCATCTTAATTTTGTTTTTAAGGGATGGTATACATGTAGCAGTGAAAATTGTAAAAAATGTAGGTCGATACCGTGAAGCAGCTCGTTCAGAAATCCAAGTATTGGAGCATTTAAATAGTACTGACCCCAATAGTGTCTTGTAAGTATAAGCCTGAACTATGAGCCATTATATTCTATGAAATAAGAATTCTGTGAACTGATTTATATTTGTTTTGATGTATTTTAGCCGATGTGTCCAGATGCTAGAATGGTTTGATCATCATGGTCATGTTTGTATTGTGTTTGAACTGCTGGGACTTAGTACCTATGATTTCATTAAAGAAAACAGCTTTCTGCCATTTCAAATTGACCACATCAGGCAGATGGCATACCAGATCTGCCAATCAATAAATTGTAAGTATACTTGATAAATCGTTAAACACCAGAAAATTAAAGTTTGCTGTACAAGCAACATATCAACACATTGTCACATATTCCAGACAATACAAACACAGGCACATATTCCAGATAAAGCTGAAACCACTTTTGACCCCTGTAACCATACTCCTAGCTCCCCTTTCCCTAGTACATATTTAATTTATAAGTAAAACTAATATTGTTTTTTTGTTCTCTTATAGTTTTGCATCATAATAAGTTAACCCATACAGATCTGAAGCCCGAAAATATTTTATTTGTGAAGTCTGACTATATTGTCAAATATAATTCAAAAATGGTAAGTTAAAGGCTTGTCCTAAATTTGGTGGTTTTCTTTAAAATTAATTTAACTTGGTGATCCTTGGAGGGGGAATGTCACCTCTGAGGCTCATTATATCCTGACCTACACAATGAAAAAAGGGTAATCCTACTTTGCTTTTCTCATGGGGTTATGGTGGAATTCAGAATAATTCATGTGCAAGCCTTTTGAATGGTACTGTAAAATATATCTTTATTGATTTTCATGTTTACTCAACTGTATCCCTCTAGAAACGTGATGAACGCACACTGAAAAACACAGATATCAAAGTTGTTGACTTTGGAAGTGCAACATACGATGATGAGCATCATAGCACTTTGGTATCTACACGACATTACAGAGCTCCAGAGGTCATTTTGGGTCAGTAGACACCAGACTTCCTGATAACATAATTGCAAAAGAGGTTATTGTTCTATGCAGCTTTTATTGGAGGGGGGTGGGGATTTTCTTAGCAGTGTACAAAAACTTCTATTTTCATAAAGATTGGACATTTGCTATGCATAATCATTTTTCTAGGAGGGAAAAATGTGATGCCATATGTGACTGAAGTATATCATTCATACATGAACATACCTAAACAAGTACATAGTAAAAGTTGTGAACTTACAAAACAGACATGCATATCATCATACAGGGCTCCCATACATCATCCTACCACCAATACCTTGTATTGTTGTGAAACATTTGTTATAAACTATGAAAGAGCATGTCCAAATATTACTAACTATAGCCCATATCTTACACTTAGTATTTTCCCCCAATTTTTAACACTGTTTTAGTATTATATGTGTTATAGTTCATGGGAGAACGTTCTCATACTTGTTTTGTTAACCACAGTCCCATCTTCCACCACTGAATTCCCTGTGTTATACATTCCCATGCTTTTTACAATCCATCCAGAGTGTATGCTCAGTGGCTTTCGTTTTCATCACAGAATTATGCTGTCATCATCTCAATTTTAGAACATTTTCATTACTCCAAAAGGAAAAATCCCATATCCCCTTATACTACCCCCATTGTTTTCCCTTAGAATTGATAAGATAAATTCTTTGCTATTGCTGCAGAAATATTACAATATAACTGATAACTATGTCCATAAGTTACGTTAGTTGTAATTTTCTCATGTATCACCATATTCTTAACACTTTGTAAAAGAAGAGCATTCTTATATTTATACTATTAACCACAATCTTCATCCGTTGGTAGAGGTTACTTTTTAGTGAGTTAATCTTAAGTAATTGTAAGAAAATAGACTTTATTGGCAAAGTGTGCATCACAGCAATGTGATTTTGAAGTGATGTAGGTACCTATTTTCTATGTCCTCACAAAAGTATGGTGCTGGAAAAGATGACAGGGTTTGATTGGCAGACATCTAGATTAAAGGCTGGATGGAAGTTAAGGAAGAAAAGAGGGATTTGGTCTAAGAGGAGAGCCTCTTTAGTAACCCTTGGCATGAGAAAGGCTGGAAAAGAAAATGAGTTAAGGTGCGGTTTTGAAATAAGAGAGCATTGAGTAAGGGAGTATGTATCTTATGCCTCAAAATTAAGACATTAGAGACCAGATCATGTTAATAGAGCAGGGAAATCAGAGATGGGGTTGGAGGCTTAGAAACAGTGGGAAAAATTCAGATCAGGTGTTCTTGGAAGATTTAAATGGAGTAAAAGAACTACTTAGCCAAAAGTAAGGTCCAATTGAGGTTAGATAGTAAAGCATTTTTGTGCAATCACAAAAATTCCTCCAACAGTTCAGAATAGAAATGTGACAACAAGCAAATGGTGTTTACCTAGAGTAGAGGTTTGGCAAAGGAATAAGAAAATAGTGTTGTGCAGCTCTGGCCAATAGAACTTTCCATGATGATAGAAATGTTCTTTGTCTGCACTGTCTAGTACAGTAGCCGCTAGCCAATTTTTAAATTTAAAGAGTTACATGTGGCTAGTGGCTACTATTTATCAGATAGCACAGCTTTAAAGTTTATTTTCAAAATGAAAGATAATAGGATTTCTGCTTAGTAGTAATGTCAGAAAGGATCTGCTCTTTGTGGTATAAAGAAGGATGGCCATGGATGAGGACTGAAGGCTACAGTAAGAGTAAAGAAAGGACTGTGGGAGGAGATTGTGGACAGAGGTATTTTCAGAGCATGAAAGGATGTAAGTGCCTGGGTTTTACCAATTTTAAGTTGCAGATTCCTGCCGTCCACATTTTCACACCTCTGAAATCAGGACAAACTTAATTGGTGTTTTTCTTTAATAGTGGTACATGAAACTGTGGTGTATATTATAGTTAATGGCCTCCTAGATTGGGTAAAATATTGGAGTTATTTGCTTTGAGGCAAAGGAATCAGGAGATTGGTATGCTAGAAAAGTCCTTTGTGTGTATTCCTGAGGATTGAGGCAGGATTAGATTGGAGAGGAAGATGTAGTCTGGTTCTGCAATTGAATTCATGTCTTGGATGTTGGTAGTAATCAGATATGGTTGGGAGAGGGTGATAAAAGTGAATGATGTGGAATTCCAAGGAGAATGAAAGCAATATGAGTACTGACTTAGAGAATGAATGGCGTCATTTAGAATGGTGTGCTGCAGAAGGTAACAAGCCACCTGGGGAAAAACTAGAGTGGGAGATGGAAGGAGTGGTTAGAAAAGGAAATTTTTACCTTCAATCCAAGATATAACCTTTGCACATTTGTATGTGCTGCTGTAAATAGAAATCACACTCCATTATCCATTCATTCAAATGATAGGCACTGGGGAGGTTCACAAATGATAGTTGGCAGTTAACACAAATGACTTAATCATAGTCAAGGCCCTTGAATATATTGCTTATTTCCTTGTGTTTAAAATCAGTGGTTACTGAAAGTAATTGAAATGTCTTTTAAAGTAGGTTTTATTTATACATTGTTATAATTAATAAATATTTAACCTTCAAAAGATTAAAACAGTATAGTTTGCTCTTTCCCTTTCCACTTCAGTATAGACGTAACACTACGTGTTTTCTTCTTTCCTGAATATTATCGTTGAAAATTCTGAATGAGAAAGTATATATCATCATGTATAGACAGCCTGAAAATACATACATAGATTCCTCTGTGTGTGAATTTAAATGGTTATGAATCAGAGTTCTCTAGAGAAACAGAATCGAAAGGGAGTGTGTGTGTGTGTGTGTGTGTGTAAATATTATGAGATTTGTACGAATTGGCTCATGTGACTGGAGATTAAGTCTGAATTCTGTAGGGCGAGCCTCAGATTGGGAGCTCTGATGGTTTTGATGAATTCCCCAGGAGAAGCATGTCTGTCTAAAGTAGAGATAAAAATTCTTCTGACTGCTGAAATCATTAATTCACCCTTTAAAGCCTTAATTGAGTGGATGAAAGCAGTCTCCTTTATTGATTGTAGATATAATCAGCCATAGATGCAGTCAGCTTAGTAATGATGTAAATCCACAAAATACCCTCACAGTCACAATCAGGCCAGTGCTTGCTCAACCAAACAACTGGACACCATAACCTAACCAAGTTGACACTTGAAGTTATCCATCACAAATGACTTTTTGATTTCTGCTTGTGGGTAAAACTGCATATAATTTCTAATAAATTATTAGAAATAAATTATAAATAAATTATTGCATAATTTATGTAAAGCTACAGTATTTCTTTTAATGGAAGAAGTAAACGTAAGCATCAATCTGGTGATAATTGATAAAGGGTTAGTAATTATTTTCTGAGGATAATTGTAAACTTACATTTGTACTATTAATATGTAAAAATTCCTGAAGCCACCATGAATGAGATATAACAGTTTCTACAGCAGTGTTCCCCATTGCACGAATAGTTCAGAGACTTTGGAAGATTTGTACAAATTGGTACTTATATTTAGAAAATATTTGTGAGTCCCTTTTATTTTACATAAAATACACCCTCCCCCCCAAAAAAAAAAAATTGTTTTCAGGGCCATGCACTATGAGAGCATTTAATATAAAACTAAAAATGTAAACCCTGAATTTACTATCATATTCTCTCAAATAGGCTATGTAAAGAGAACTGCCATATATGGAAATAATTTAGTGTATTGGTAATTGCAAATTGTTGCATAATAGAATGTTTGTTTTTGTTTTTAAATAGCTTTAGGTTGGTCTCAGCCTTGTGATGTTTGGAGCATAGGATGCATTCTTATTGAATATTACCTTGGTTTCACTGTTTTTCAGGTCTGTATCTAGTAAATTTTATTTCTAATTAATAATACGTTTTAAATGTTAAAGGCATTTTAAAGTTTTGGCTTCTGTATTGAGAAGTTGCCTTATTATCAGTATTCTTCAACGTAAATCTTAAATATGCAAAATGATTGTCATCCTCTTTAAAAACCCATTGAATGAAATGGTACAGTTAGTGAATGATCATAGTTCATTTTACATGTGATTGGCATTTTTAACACATGGTCCAGGTATGGTACATATTGTCTCATATTTACGTTTTGTTTTTGTAGAGCTCCTTCATAAATTCATATTAATGTTAATGTGGCCAGTGTTAATTCAGTTCATTATTTCATTTATCACTGTGACCGTGAACACTTAATTCCTTTTTATTAAAGAATTCAGGAACTAGAAGTTGTGTTTTCTCAATATTAAGCACCTATGATGACCTAAGCATGTTTCTAGGTACTTAGTTTATAAAGATGAAAAGACATGCAAAAGATAGACATGGGAAAACTATAACAGTATAATGTGGTGTCTTAGTTTGCGAAAGCCTGCCAATGCAAAGTACCAGAAATGAGTTGGCTTTTATAATGGGAAATTTATTAGGGATAAAAGCTTACAGTTCCAAGTCTGTGAAACTGTCCAGATCAAGGCACCATTAGAGATGCTTTCTCACCAAAGTCAGCTATTGGTTAGCCTGGCATCGTGCCTCAGGGCAAGATGGTAGCTAATGTCTGCCAAGGTCCCTGCCTTTACCTCAAGGCACACCGTCCCCACAGAGCTCAGCTGTGGGCATTCAGGCCTATGGCTTGTCTCTTTCCAGGCCTCTTCTCTCAGTCTTGGCTGCTTTGCTTTCTTCCTGAGCCCAGCTGTGGGCAACCAGGCATATACCTGATCTCTTCAGCCCTTCGCTGCTCCATGGGCCCAGCTCAAGGCTGGGGGTTTCTTGCCTCAAGTTCCACTGCTAGCAGTTCTTGAGTGATTTCTCTCACATGGCTGGGTCACAGTGGCAGAGCTGCCTTTTCTGTGTCTTCTTTCTCTCTGCATCTCCATTTATATAAGGCTCCAGTAAGAGGGTGGAGACCCAACCTGAGTCACACCTCACTGACATAGTCCAATCAATAGTGTTCTAATCAAGGTCCCTTAACTATCTAATACAGTCAAAGGGTCTTAAACAAACAGGAATTGATTATTTCAAAAACATAATTTAATTTTTAGAAGGGATTCACCAACTTCAAACTGTTTAATGTGGGCATTTGCTATAATGGAACAGTGTAGTGGAAATCCAGGAAAATTTTCCTTAGAGAAGGCATCACTGAGAAAGTATGATTTTAATTAAGCCAATGCTAGAAGGAAGAGAATGAGTTTGTCAGAAAAGTGGAGAGTATGATGGCCATACCAGGAAGAAGGAATAGTATTCCTAAATATGTAGGGAGTTAAGGAACATAATCAGGGAAGAATAAATAGTGTTGTTGAAGTGTTGTGTGTAACTGGGAGAATGATGATGTTATCATTCAAGGGAAGAATCAGGCAAGGACTGATTCATAAAGGACTTGTGTACCACAGAAAGATGTTTGTTTTATCCAAGAACTCAGTGATTTCCAAATGTAGATGGGTCCAACATGAAAATCATATCATAGGGTTGATGTTCTGGCCTTGATTTAGAGTTTAAATCCTGCTCTTTTTTTGGTATTAAAATACTCATTTTAGAAAATTATGGTAATTGTTGGTAGTTGGCAGTTTTTAAATAAAAGTCCTTATTATGGCAAAAACCTTATTTTGGTCTCATTTTCCCCCCAAAGTTTTACTTACATTTGAAATCTAAAAGTCTAGAAAGCTGTAGGTGGTGGCAGCCATAGAAAAACTTTTAAGTAGGGTTGTGATAAGACCAAGGCCATCATTATTATTATTATTATTATTATTTTATTTTGGGGGGAGTTTGAGGCAGTCCTGGTTCAGGAGGATTTGAAATATGTTATGGAGGTTGATTTGAGTATGGTGATGAAGGGTGGGGATGAAGCCATGATGAGTTTAGATTCACTTAGGTTATTGCAGAATGTAAATTTATTTTTGTCATGAAGTGATTAAAGACTTAATATTTTGAAGGCAATGTGCTAGGTACAGATAACTGATAGGTTTTAAAAAGCATTAAACACAGCCTCTGCTCTCTAGAACTAGGGTCAGCAAACTGTGGTCCATGGCCAGTTCCAGCCTGGTACCTGTTTTTAAAAAAGAAGAAGAGTTTGTGTCCAGGCAATCCTAAAATAATTACTGTCTGGCCCTTTATAAACCAAATTTGCATATTTGATCCTTTTTCCTCTATTTACTTTTTTAGTGAAAGCTCTGTTACTGCATCGTTTAAGAATCTGAGCTTTGACTTGGATTCATATCCTCATTTATGAGCTATTTGACTTTGAGCTGGTATTTTACCTTTTTGAAACTTATGTTCTCTCATCTAACTCGGGCTTGTGATAATTAATGGGACTCTATTTTTATTGCCTAGGATTAGTAAGTGTTAAGTGGCTATTAATAAATAGATTTTGGTATTGACAGAATGTTGTATAAATAGCGGTTAATTTTGGCTAAGTACCTGATTAAAAGAGGAGGAGACAGTATTTCTGGTAATCTTCCCTAGTCATTCCTCAAGTAAACAGTGCAAGAAATAAAACTGTTCAGTTTCTAACTAAACAAATTATGCTTCAAATGTATATAGAATTTTACTGATTTATCTCAGAAAGACTTTTAATTTTATTGGGTTTGCACTAGACAGCACAGCTCATATTGTTACGTCTTTGAAGTATGATGCATTGTGAATTGTGTAGTTGTCTAATCCAGTCCTTTTATGTCAGCATGATTTTCTTTTCTTTTAATGGGCATATAGGGAAATGGAGAGTGTTAAATTTCTTTTTTTCCCCATTTTTTAGACTCACGATAGTAAAGAGCACCTGGCAATGATGGAACGAATATTAGGGCCCATACCAGCACACATGATTCAGAAAACAAGGTATGCCCGTGCAATAGCCTATATTCAAACTCTAGAAAACCCAAATTTGTTGTATGGCTTGTTCCAAAGGACTGCAGATTATGAAGTTTTCCTGTACCTAATGATAAGTTGTAACTGTATCTTATGTTTTGTTTTGTTTTTAGGTCAAAGTTTTAAAAATAAATGAAATATTTACCTTGTTCTCTAGTAAACAAAATGGCAGTTTTTACACTCAAGTTAACCTTTGCATAAATGTTTTCCTAAGTTGATGTAAAAATAGTACATGGAGTAATCATAAAAAGAGCTTGTTCTTTGGAGTCATATCAGTCTAAGTTTGAATTCCATACTATTGCTAACCAGCTGTGTGCCTTTGGGCAAGGTACTACTACTATTAGAGATTTCCAGACAGTTTTACCACAGAAGTCACCTAGGGAGTTTATTTAAAGATTTCTAACCCCATTGCAGATTAGTGAAATCAGAATTTGCCAGAATGGATTCAGGAACCTCTATTTTTGAAGCTGGCCTTGTTCCATGCGTGTTATTTGGGAACAACTTAATTGGGATACAAAAACCTCAAAGATTGGGAGATTAAGTAAATATTATGTAAGGTATCTGATATATAATTGTTGAGATTTTTAAAAGATGGTATCCATTTCTGTGTGTGTGTATTTATAGAGAGAAGAGCATTCTTTTCCACCTGTTTCCACCCCACTTCATACCCCCGTCCCCCCAGGGTGACAGCTTAGCATTGAACATCTTTTGTTATTTTACTAATGCAGACTTTTTCCTTTAGAAAACACAAATATTTTCACCATAACCAGCTGGATTGGGATGAACATAGTTCTGCTGGTAGATATGTTAGGCGACGCTGCAAACCATTAAAGGTAAAAGGAAAAAAAAAAAAGATTAAAGGTTGGAAAAACAAGTTATTGCTATTTTTTTATTTTTCAAATATCTTTTTAAAAAAATTTTTTTTTGCTTTCAGGAATTTATGCTTTGTCATGATGAAGAACATGAGAAACTGTTTGACCTGGTACGAAGAATGTTAGAATATGATCCAGCTAAAAGAATTACCTTGGATGAAGCATTGCAGCATCCTTTCTTTGACTTATTAAAAAAGAAATGAAATGGAAATAAGTGGTCTTAACTATATATTTCTCTAGAAGAGATTACTTAAGACTGTGTCAGTCAACTAAACATTCTAATATTTTTGTAAACATTAAATTATTTTGTACAGCTAAGTGTAAATACTGTATGCTTTGTATCAATAGTGTAATTATCTTGTTAAGCAAGTACAGTCTTGATAATGATATATAAAAAGTTAAAATTTTCTTTTTTGAGATTAATTACCATTTTTAAAGACCTTTGGAATATTTGTGTCCAGTGATAAACGTGATTGATCTTGGTTTTTTTGTACATGGCAGTTGACTCTTTGAAGTGATTTTTTTTTTTTTTTTTGAGTAAAAGGAAAATCTTGACTACTTTACTCCTTCTTTTTTTTTTTTTGATCTAACCATTTTTTTCTGAGGTGGTGGTCGTGGGTCCTGCCCCAGGCAAAGGTGTAGTGCTTCCAGCAGAGGGTGGTAGTTGTTGACTGTAGATCATGTCGGGGCTGAGGCGCAGGCACAGGCCTTGCACTCTGTTAGCTTGCCAGTTCTGTGCACGGCTTGGTGGAACCACAGAAGGCCATGAACTGGTCCCAGGCCATATGCACCGGGGTTGTACTAAGCTAACTGGATGAACTCAGAAGGAGCCTGGCTGGCGTGGAGGCCCGGGGCACATGGCTGTTCATATGGGGCATGATGGAGGGTGGACGGTCAGACTGCGTGGACTCCTTAACTACTTTATTCTTAAATTAATATTTTTATATACCTCAAATTTAGAACTTTTTTTTTTTAAACTTTAAAGGTTTTTCCTATTGGTGAACAAATAAGTTAACCCTAGGTAGGGAGATACTGGAAACTGAAGCCCAGAGAAATGAGTTTACTGTTGGGAATATTATTAAATTGGTTTAAGTATTGTCTCATGAGCGATGTTGGTGGTAAATAAGCATAGTGGAAAGGCATTGTTTTTGTCTATTGTGATTTTAATAAAACACATACTTCATTTAAGTTAGAAGTTAAATTGGAAAGTCAGTTTGGAGGATCACATTTGCTAAGGGCTGTTCGGTGAGTCACAAGCATTCCTGTAACTGAAGATTTAGTTTTTAATGCCAGGTTCTGAAGAGTCTTGAAATTGTCTAACATCTCTTTCCTTATCAAATTAAGTGAATATTTAACACTTTTAATCTAGGAGAATTAAACATTATTAAACAATTTATATTTATTTTCCTGGAGAAAAAGAAGGATTTGATTGGAAAACACTCCTGAGAGGGAAGCTCCACAGAAATTTTCAAAACTTAGTTGGCTGGCTAACAACCTTTTTGGCTATAGGTTTTTGTTTGTTTGTTTTTTAATTCCTATTTTCACATAAAACTACATGATAAGTGTTATTTAATTACTAAATGTTAATTTAGTATATTAAAAAAATCTTGATATCGTTCATTCTACCAGGTAGACATTTTTTTTTCCCTTTGTAGGATTCATAATCAGCTACAGGTTGTTTTTTGTTAAAAGTATCTCCATTTCTTAAGTGCATCACACTAAAAATTGAGTTTTATCTATTTGTGTATTTTAAACATAAAATGCATGGATTGTCTTGGATGACAAATAGGGAAACTAGGTTGAGCCTCCTACATTATCCAGGGTCAGCATTTGCCAGTCTAGGAAAGCTATATTCCTAAAGTTGACCAAAAATTTGAAAAGCTGAAACAGTTTTTACCATGGACGCAATGTTTATGTTTAAGCCTCTGGTGTAGTCCACAGAAAGTGTATACACCTCTAGAACAATTGCACCATATAATATGAGCAGTAATAGTTTTTAAGGATGGAAAGCATTTAGTGTAGAAAAAGCTTCTTGACCCTGTCAGTGTTGCTGTAGCTTAAGATAGCTGCCATTCTTTATTCCCCCTCACCCCCCATTTTCATTATTCCACTGCTACTCCTATCCATTTCCCAATAGGTGCTTCTAGTTCCTAAATTAACTTTTACTTTCCCATCAAAAACTCATCCCCTCTGTAGCTGATTCAAGGATATAGGAAGAAAGGAAAGTGCATTCTTTCTTACTAAGAAGTTAATAATTGCTAACCCCTTTCCCTTCTGAAAAGTTCACATTCTTCACAAAGGGCATTTGCTAATTCATAGACCTGATTGATGGAATTTTAGGAAATTAGAATGAAACTTAACAGTTAAGTAGGTGGAGAAATGTTTTAGCAGTTTAGTGGCACCTCTCACTGCTGCCAACCTCTGCTTTGAGTTCTTGAGTTCCTACTCATTGCCTTTTTCCTTGTACTTAACTCATTTCTGAAGGCTCCAGGTATTTTCTTGACAGTGTCAAGAGTTTCTCTAAAGCACTGAAAGGTTCAGAATCACTGAAGTAGAAAGATGGATCATTTGTTTTTCTTAATTTGATGCCTCAGTTGCTATTTCTAGAAATTCCATTGAAATCAAGCTTGGTTTTCTGAGGCTTGTTCAAGTGCAGCTAATTGGTTATTTCCAGTGTTTTCTGCTACTGCTTATTTTCTTGAGGTCAGGGTAGATGAGTAAAATTGTTTTGTGCTATTAATAAGTTGACAGTTGCAGAGAAACTACCCTAGGAAGCTTTTATAATCCATAAAATTGAAAACTATTCCTCTAAATAACCTTGAAGGGCTAGATGCTAGAGTAATTGGA
>JAQZBX010016147.1:0-14132 GCA_029593785.1 Cabassous unicinctus | reverse complement strand
TATTTATTCCTCTCCCCTTGCTGCTTGTGTTCGCTGTCTGCTCTCTGTGACACCATTCGCTGAGCATTTTTCTGTGTCTGCTTTTCTCTCATTGTTATCTTCCTTGTTTCTTTAGGAGGCACTGGGAACTAAACCCAGGATCTCCCTCCGATATG
The DNA here is from genome assembly GCA_029593785.1 of Cabassous unicinctus. Lineage (NCBI taxonomy): Eukaryota > Metazoa > Chordata > Mammalia > Cingulata > Chlamyphoridae > Cabassous > Cabassous unicinctus. The sequence continues at coordinate 13,977 of JAQZBX010016147.1, read as the reverse complement.
GAAAGAAGGTGCCTAATCTCTTGAGCCACCTCCATTCCCTGCTTTGTTGTGTTTCTCATTGTGTTTTTCTTGTGCCTCTTGTGTCATTGTTGTACCAGCTTGCCGCACCTGCCCATGGTGTCACCTCACTGTCTTGCTCCAGGAACCACCGCTCCCTGCTTTGCTGTGTCTCTCATTGTTTTTCTTCTTGTGTCTCTTGTGTCAGCTTGCTGTACTTGCCTGTCACACCAGCTCACTGTCTGCTTTAGGAGGCACCAGGAACTGAACCAGGGACCTCCCATGTGGTAGGAGCTCAATTGCTTGAGCCACATCCGCTTCCCTGAATTGTGCCTTAAACATAGGTTTCCTAGATTCTAGCATTGTTCTTTTCTGAGATAAAATATACTGCATTGAGTCAAACTTGATCAATTTGATTTTTGTTCACAGCTCTACTGTGAAATGACTTGGAATGAAACAGAAAGTAAAGGTTAATTGAAAGTTACTGATTCTATTTATTCACACTTTTCTTTACTACAATAGTTGATCAATAGCTCAGTCATCAAAATGATTAAGGTGGTTATGGCCATTTGCAAATGTGTCCTGTTTTAAGTAGGTAGGTAGATAATATTTGCTTATCTTAACATCCTGGAATGAGAAAAGCCTTCACCTGGGTTTTTAACTCCTTTGCAGTTTGAAAATTCTGATTCCCACAAAATTTGGTGCAAATGAAATTTTTATTTTAAAGTTAAACATCCAGTACTGATAAACATGTTAATATTTTCAAATATGATCAAAAGAATTCATTATGAGTCAATAATAGCAACAATTGTAGGCTTAGTAGAAGATTGCATATTTGCAAATAGAGACAATTCTAATTCTTCAGAGTTTTGATCACTTGATCACTATTCTCAAGACGTTTCTTTAAGTAGTATCTCCAGCTATATCCTTCAAGGTCTTAATGTAATTCTAAAGTTTTATTTGGGTGATTGGTTGATTTTTTTTTTTTTTTTTTTTTTTTTTTTTTTTTTTGGTAGAGGGGATTTAAAGTTCAAAGGCAAGTTAAATTAGTTTTACTATGCCTAGTCACCCTTTTTAGAATGTAAAGTAGGAAATCTCCCTAATGTGAATACACTTAAATTGTTTGGCAGTTGGCTAGTTCTATATTCTTTACCATTTTTTTAAAAATAAGAAATACTTTATTTAGTAGATCAATTACTAGCAATCATAAGGAGAGTGAAAATTTCTAAAAGTATTATACCAGGGTATAGTATTAAGCTTTTTAACCTACTTAAAATTCTAGTTAGCACATCTATTGGCAAATAGCCAATGTTCTCATCCATAATTTCTGGCATGAGGTAATACCTAGTAAATGCTAAAAATCAACCATTTTTTAGGAACTTTACCTATAGTTAAATGTATTACATTAGACCTGCTAGCAAATTACATACTCTGTGATGTTGGCAGACTGGAGCCAATATTTAATGACATTTGCTTTTTTGGCTTCTTTGCTATCCTGGTCTTCAACTTCCATTTCAATTTCATCTTCCTCCCTCTCTACAGGCGGGAACAGCAGGTGGTTCACCATGGTCTCCCTCGCCGACTACGTCTACCTGCTAAGCTATATTAACTTTTTTACTTAAGGAATTTTTAAAACAATACAAAAGTGGGATAGAAAAATAAACCTCTATGTACATATTAGCCCAGCTTCAAAATTAAAAACATTTTGCAAATTTCACTTCATTTGTTCCCTGGTTTATTTTCCTGTTGTATTTTAAGGCAAAGGCTAAATACCATATCATTTCACCCATAATATTTCTGTATGTATCTCTTAACAGATAAGGGCTTTTTAAAAAACATAATGCCATTATCATAGCTAACAACATTTCTTAACAACTGGTATTCAGTCCATATTTAAATTTTCATGGTTGTTTCCAAAAAATGTCATTTCGTAGTTGGTTGGTTGAATCAGGACCCAGTCAGGGTTTGTTGCTAATATATCTCAGGTCTCTAAATCAATGTACATGCCTTTTTTTTTTTTTAACCATTTCTTTGCTAATGAAATGGGTCATTTATCTTACAGAATTTCTGTATTCAAGATTTCTTCAGTGTCCATTCCTCTGGTCCCGTTTTTCCTGTAAAATGATAGGTAATGAAGGAAAGGTTTTTTTTTGTTTTGTTTTGAATAGAATACCTTCTAGTAAATACAGAGGGATTGTTAGAATTTAAAAATTATACTATCTTGCAACTTCTAATGAAATAATAGATGCAGGCACCAAGCATCAGTGGATGCCAAAACGATTGGGGTGAAACTTTTGATGGAGGAATTTATGAAATGAGAAATCAGTCTGACTGCATCCAAACTTGGTGCAATCTGAACGTCAGATCAGCAACCAGTTGATGTGCTAATCTGATACAATAGATTAATGATTCAATAATGATAACAATAGGAAGTACACAGCACTTGTTGATAGAATTGCCTAAAAATCTGAATCTGACTTTTATCAAGCCAATACATTGAAACATATAAGCTTTCAGCTTTTTGTGCTTCATTTCTTACTTCAGCTAATTCCTTGGGGTAGCAGTTCAGTGTGTTAAAAGAGCTAGACTTTTTACCAGCATTGTTCTAAGTCTAGTGCCAGGTCTTCTGTTTGGGGGTGTGGTGGTTTGAAGCTGTATGTACCCCAGATAATCATGTTCTTAAATTTAATCCATTCCTGTGGGTGTGAACCCATTGTAAGTAGAACCTTTGGATGAGGTTACTTCAGTTAAGGTGTGGCCTACTTCAATCAGGATGGATCTTAATAATCCTATTTTGGGAGTCCTTTATAAACAGAATGAATTCAGACCTGACAGAAAGTATGTATAGGTGGAGCAGCCAGAAGCTTAAATAAACGGAACCCAGAAGAGAAGGGAGAGACCAGGAGATGCCACCATGTGCCTTGCCATGTGACAAGCTAAGGACCAAGGGTCACTAGCCACTAGTCCCAGAGCACCACAGTCTTGGGGAGAAAACATCACCTTGATGATGCCTTGATTTGGACAGTTCCCTGGTCTCAAAACCCTGAGCTAATAAATTCCCATTGTTTAAGCTGAACCATTTCATGGTATTTAAACAGCCTAAGTTACTTAACTTGATTGAGCTTGAGTCTCTATTATGTCGTGGTAAAATCTATGCTATAGTGTAATTAAAACATCTAGCAGATTAGCTGGCATTAGTCTCATTAATAAATAGTAATTACTTTCTTTTTCTATAAATGTTTTAACCCAGATGACTTTATAATTCCTTTCTTAAGTTTTTTTATTTTCCCAAATAATACTAATTGTTCCTCTTTATGGTACCAGGATTTGCTAAACTATCAAGAATTCTATTCCTGATTTCCTAACATTGGAATTTTTATTGTGGCATTTTACTGAAACTGCAAAGGGAAGTAGAATGTTTAAAGAAATTTGTTTAATGTTTACCAATCAAAAATGTCTGCCATTCAGATATATTCTCGTATGTTCATTCCTCTCCTGGTTTTAGTTTGGTTTTAAATGTTGCAATTCTGGAGAGGAATCATGACTAATTAAAATACTGAGACATTTAATTATGCAAACTTGAAACCACACTGATCATTCTTCTTTGAGGCTGGCACCCCATAGGCCTAGTTCTTTTGGATATTCTTAACAGCAGTTGTGTGCAATCAGATGAATTAAAGATCAATTGTAGTTTTCGGGGACTTGCCCTCCAGCTGAATTAAATGTTTCCTATTAGAAATATAAATGAAAATTGAGGTTTTTAAACCTAAAAATCCATTGCTTGTAAAAGCTGCTGGATTTACTCTCAACTGGAGGCATTATCTTCCCTCTCCCACCCCAAAAGCTGATAGCTTGCGCAGAAACAGTTTTGGGAATGAATAAGAATATGCCTACATGATATTTACAGTGTATCATTAATAAGGTTCTTTTTTCTTTATAATTTTGTAAATTATTTTACAAATATTTAAATTATTGTGTATCTTGACGATAATTGCACATAGGAAAACAACATGGTTTGTGAAAACATGCTTGCTTTCAGAGTCGGATTGTGTTCAGATTCTGGTACCAACTGTGTATTTGGACAAGTCACATACTCTCTTTACTTTCACCTGCAATGAATTGGAGTACTAATAACTATCTCTCTGAGGGTTACTGTGAAGATTAAGTGTAATTACTTTACATAAAATGCTAGTGAATGGTAGCAATTAGTATTTTCACCATTTCTTAATTCCCTGCATTCTTGATTTTAACAGTATTCTACAATCTACAAATTATATTCCAACTTCTTTGCTTTTAGTCCTATAGGTGCCATATGAGGTAAGCCCAGATAGGGAGTATCTTTTCCCATCCTTATGCTTTTAATCTGTGTCTATATTTAAAGTATTTTTTATAAGCAGTATTTAGTTGGGTCTTGCTTTTTTGTCCAATTTGACAATCTTTGCTTTGTAATTGTGTGTGTTTAGATAATTTATATTTAATGTGATTACTGATATGGTTGGGTTTAGATCTACCATCCTATTGAGGCAAAACCTTTCTGAGTACTCTACCGGATGTCCTGTGAATTATCAGTTTATCAGTTTGGCTGATGGGAACAAGAACTATTTCTGGAGTTGTGTGAACTGTGGGGATTGTTTCCTCTGATGATTAGAATCTAATCCTTTCTGGTGGTTTTTTCCCTGGACTTAGGTAGTTTCCTCACACAGGGGTACTGATCAGTACTCAGGTGGAAGACCCAAGGAGCCTCCTGCAGATCTCTTATCACTCTCTCCTTTGCAGCCCTCTCCTCTGCATCCCTTTACTCTGCAAATTCTAGCTGCCTTGGTCTCTCTGGACTCCCAGCTCCATCTCTTCACCTCAGGGCAGCTGCCAGGCTGTGCCTGGGTTCCCCCCTCCCTTCACCGTAGTCTGGAAAGTTGGAGCAATCCTTGGTTTCACTTCATTTGTTTCCCATCTCCCAGGGATCACTGCCCTTCGTTACCTGATGTCCAATGTCTTGAAAGCTGTTTCATATATTTTGTCTGGTTTTCTAGTTGCTTCAGGAAGGAGAGTAAACTGGTTCCTGTCAGTATCTCCATTTTACAAACTGGAAAATTGAGGATCTGAAAAGGTAAGTTGTGTGCTTCACGTTATAATGTGAGCTATTAATGGAGCCGGGACTGGACTCTAGGCACCATGTAATTGAAGCTTATCCGTTTAATTCTTATAGCTTAATTGAAGTCTTTTTTTGTGGGATTTTTTTCTAAAATGGGTTAAGTACCTCTGCCTTCTTGAACAGAGCATCTTGAACATATTTTTTAAACAAATCAATGTTTGATACATATTAATAAAGCATACAATTAATCCAAAGATCTTGAACATGTTTGAACCTTTTCACTGTCAACATTACTTACGACCTACTGCAGTGGTTCTTAACTCTACCTGACTCAATTATTCCACACATACCTTTTTTTCTTAAACTTTTTATTTTGAAATAATTAAAAACTTACAGGACAGTTGCAAAAATTATACAAAACCCATACAGAGAATTCCAGCATACCCCCTCCTGAGATACCCAGATCCAATTTTAACATTTAGCCATATTTGCCATATTATTCCATCCATCCATCCATCCATATATCTCCATATATCTATTTTCTTTTTTTTTTTTTTGAGGTAATGGGACAGGGGATTGAACCTGGCACCTTGTATGTGGGAAGCAGGTGCTCAACCATTTGAGCCACATCTGCTCCCCTATATTTTCTAAACATCTGCGAGTAGGTTGTATATATCATGCTCTCTGAACACAGTATTTCCATGTTTATTTCCTAAGAACAAGGATATTCACTTATGTAACCACCTTAAGTGGTTATTAAATTCAAGAAATTTAACATTGATATAAAGATTACAGTCCTTATTCTAATTTTTTCATATGTTCCAATAATGTCGTTTTGAGCTGTTTCTCCTCCATTATTAGATCCAGTCCATGATCATGTATTGCATTTAATTGTCACCGTCTCCTCAGTTGCTTTTTTTTTTTTTTAATTGTGGAAACATTCAACATAATCATTCCCAATCCCCCCTTTTCAAATAAAATATTTTATAAAAGTCCTTTTATCTTGAAGAGTCTCAACCCTTGTCCCATCATCAGGCCAAGGGGGATTGACATTTCTGGTCATAGTTACAACAGGACAAAGGAGTATCCCAAGATGCCTGGCATATTCTTTCCTGCCCACATGGTATAAAAGCAGCCGTACCTCCTCCTGCTGACCCAGGTCAATTACCACTGCCAAAATTGCAACTCCTTCTTGACTGCTAGTCCCTAGACACAGAGTTCAAAGTGCCCTAGATGACAACCAGAGCTTGTAGATCCATGGGATGCTTGCTGTGTCCCCTTGAAAAAAAAGTATTCTCTTTCAGAACCCTGCAGAGCCCACAGTTGTGAGACATGAGGAGTGACAGTAAGTGGGGCCACCCTTGCTTCTGCCCTTTGGCACCTGGACCCATGTATTCTTCCTATTGAGAATACAGCATCTACATGTTTGTTTTACTTTTTTCTTTTTAGTGTTTTTTGTTTGTTTGTTTTCTTCCCCACCCCCCCACCTTTTTTATTTGTTTTAAATATATTTTCTTTTTTTTTATTTCTACCGGGATGTCCCGGGGATCGAACCCAGGTCCTCCATACAGGAGACGGATGCCCAATCATTTGAGCCACATCTGCCCCCAGCATCTACATGTTTAATGCACACATGCTGAAAGATAACACTGTATGCTTTCAGCATGTTGCTGGTGTTTCATCTGCATCTTTAGAAGGCAGTTCCAGTATTCTACAATGCTGGCTGCTCCTGGCTGGGGCAGTATGTGATACAACTAGTAGAGTCCATGGCCATGGGCTAACTTCTGCACCTCTTTGGCTACAAATTAGGTCTCCTGCTTGGATGCTACATCGTGTGGGATTCTGTAAGGATTTCGTGGGGCTGGCTGAGGCTCTGCAGACAGGAAAGACAAACCCATACCTGAAAGATATCTATCCCTGGGAGGTTCAAACCACTCCCTCTTCCAGGATGGATGGAGTCCAATGTAGCTGATTTGCCACTGGGTTGCCAGTTGGTCTTCCTGATGAGTGCCATGCTAGGGGATAAAGTTTATTACTGACAAGTGAGCCATTCAGAGGTAGCAGTTAGCTAGACTGATCTTGGTAAGTGCTATATACATATTAGGTAATATGGTAGGTATCTTCCTTTCTTTTAAATCGCCTCCTCCAGATCTGCTCCCCATCCTTCTGCTTTCTGCCTTCAGGAGACTGACTTCTTTGCACTGCGTCAGTTGGGCTCCTTTGTCTAGGTTTGGTCAGTAGGAGGCCCCAGAAGGACATCAGAGAGCAGGAGAGAGAGGCCGAATGTTTATTTCTTCAGCTCCCTCCCTGCCCAGTGTGGTTTAGCAGAGGCTGTGTCCCTGTACTAAAGGCCACAGCTCCTGCTGAGCAGCCTGCTTTTAGAGCTCCACGCTTTCCTAGGGTTCCCATAACAGTCCTGTCCCTCCCCACTAGGGATGGTAATGGCTTCCCACTGTTGCTAGCCCCCCAGGATGTTTCTTCAGCATCCCTTGCTGGTTTCCCTTAATCTGTCCCACTTTGTAGTAGTGAGTTGTCTTCAATTGCCTTTTCTGAGATTGCCATCTGTTGGGGATTCAGTCGTCCCCCACAAAAGACATGTTCAGGTCCTAACCCTTATCCTGTGGGTGTGAACCCATCTCTAAATAGGACCTTTAAAGATGCTGTTTGAAGATGCCATTGAGTTTGTTTTTAGTATTAAATGAAGTAAATGTGCCTGGACATAACTTTTTAGAATAAGGTTCCATAATTTGTTAAGCTACCTTCTGTCTGGTATTTTATCTTTTGAAGTTGAAATAGTTTAAAAAAGATGCTGGTTATTAGTTGAGGTGTACCCAAACTAAATGAGGACGGGCCTTAATCCAATATGGCTAAAGTCCTTGCAAGCAAAGGAAAATGGACATGGAAACAGAAGCCAGAAACAGGAGAAGCCAGAGAGTGAGACCGCCATGTGATGAAGGATAGCCATCACCAGAACGCTACAGACTTTGGAGAAAGCATGGCCTTACCCACATCTTGCTGTTGGATTTCTAGCCTCCAAAACTTGTTTAAGCCAAGTGGTGAGTCAATAAATTCCTGCCATTTAAGACAACCAGTGTGTGGTATTTGTCACAGTAACCCTGGAAAACTAAGACACCATCTTTCTCCCCACCCCGCCCCAGGATCCCAATTGACAAATATATAATTTTCTTTATTGCCTTTTAAAATAAGTTGTAGACAGCAAACATGTTTTTACTTTTCCTTAATTCACTTAGATATTTATTGAGCACCAACTATGTGCCAGATACTGTTCTTTGAGAAAACAGTGGTCAATGAGACAAAGAGGATATAGTTAATAAAAAGGTGATTTCAGACAGTGGTAAATGCTCTGATCCCCTGGTTAATCCCTGAGCAGGACTGTAGGGATTCCCACCTTGGATTTGGGCAGTCTGGGAAGGCTTTTTGGAGGCAACAAAGTTTGAGTAATGACTTGAAGGATAAGGGAGAGCTTGCTGTTAAAGGTCTAAGAGCAGGATATTCCAGATGGTGAGGTAGTAGGCAAGGGCAAAGGCTGAGGGGCCAGTGAGATTGGCTTGTTCAACATATGGAAGCTTCTAGAGCAGTCAACAGAGCATGCAGTAACAATATAGATAGGGATGGGCAAATTTACCTTTGTGCTTGCAGTAAGAATTATATCATTACTTGTGAATATGGTATTGACCTTTTTTCAGAGAAAGAAGACTCATGTTTGCCTAATTGTTTTTGAGACTATTGGGCCTACCCTAGATTTTAGCACAGGACAAGACCTGTTTCTGGAAAACCACCTAACCCTAACCCCAAGTTCTGTAAAGTCACACGGAGTTAGAGGTGCGATGCCAACCAAGGTCTGTTTCATCCCAATTTCTGAGGCAATTTTCCCCTCAAAATTAAGGGAGTTAAGGTCTTCTTAATCTTCTATCCATAGAAATGAAGGAAATAGAAATTAACAATTCCCAGATACTGAGTGGGAAGATGTCAATAGGTTTTGGTCAAAAAAGATTGTGGAATTGCCCAATTAAAGAGATCTGGGCTAAGTAGTTTGTTAGTTTTTATTTGGGCATTTCAGTAGTGACTGGAAAAGTTACTTGCCTCCCATTTTAGGATGTGAAGATGCCTGGTAGGAATTTGGGAGTCTGTAGAGAATCCGCATTCTCATCACCTTTACTGTCAAGACTGTTAGAGCCACTCTGGCAAATGAGCTGCATTCTTTTCTCTGAACCCTGGCAGTGCACCAGAGAGCTTTCCTGCCCTAAGCCTCTCAGTTAAATTTTCAGCAAAATCGCACTATACGTTAAATTGTGATGCATACTGGCTCATTATTTTTAGGTCAAGGTGTGTTTCCCTTATAAAATTACGCCTCAGCTCTACAAAAGTCAGATCTCCTGTATTACATCTTTTCCTTTGGTTAAAATCTCGGTTTTTCTTCAACGAAAGCGATCTTTACGTTGGGAATAATGTCTTATACTTCTGTTTCCAGCGCCACCGAGTCTGGTACATAATGATGAGAGAATTAAGATGCTAATAAGCGTTTTTTAAGGCTTGGCACAATCCCCACCTTGACCGCGTCTATGAATGTGAGTACGCAGAAATGTCTTTCCGCCACCAAGCGGCGCTAAGCCACCACATAGGACAGATCCGCTAAACTTTACCACTGGACTTGAAGTGTTGAACTTGCGGTCAAGTGTCAGAAAGGCTCATAAAAACAAATTTAGGGGCATGTTCCCGAGGCACGAAGGCAACCGGGCGCACCTCGCACCTCTTGGGGCTGAAGTGAAGACTCAGGCTGGGGAGTCGCAGAGATGCGCGCTCGGGAATGGGTGCAGCGCGCGGGGGAATGGGTGCAGCCCTATGACCCGGACAGTGGAGGTCAGAAGTGCGCGCTTCGCGCGGGGTCCTCCAGGTACCCGCCGTCCCACGGGCGTCCTGGAGAAGCCTGCTAACTCTCTTCCCGCCCCCGCCCCTTTCGCCGCGCGCGGCCGACCCGGCCGCTCCTCCCCTGGGTGGGTCCGGGCTCCTTTTCTGGCAGGGTCGATTTGCATAGAGGAAACTGCCCCAAGTGGCCGCTGTGGAGGAGCTGGCGGCGGTGTAGGGGGTGTGCGCCGCGTTCCGCTGCTGCCCAGAGGCCAAGCCCGGCGCCCGACGCCCGCCCGCCCTCGTGCCTGAAGCTTTTACGCAGGCTCCCGGAGCCCTCAGCCGCTACCCAACGCTGCACCGCCCCCGCGGGGAGCCCCCGCGCGAACAGCGCGCCATGAGCCCCGGCGAGCGCGGCGGCGACAGGAGGCAGAGCGGTCCGGCGGGCGGCGGCGGCAGCGGTGGCGGGGGGCACCCCGCGACGGCGGCCGGGGCGCGGGCGGTGAGCGCGATGTGCCTGCTGCTCTCCGTGGGCTCGACGGCCGCCTGCCTGCTGCTGGGCGCCCAGGCGGCAGCGCTGCGGGGCCGGGTGACGGCGCTGGAGGAGGAGCGGGAGCTGCTGCGGCGCGCGGGGTCGCCCGGCGCCCTGGCCGCCTGGGCCGAGCCACACCTGGAGCGCCTGCTGCGTGAGGTGAGACAGCGCGGGGCGCGGGGGCCGGGCGGGCAAGAAGCGGGAGTCCGTGCGCTGGAGCAAGGGAGCGCCGTGGCCGTCTACCTGAGGAAGGGTCCTCTGCGCGCGCCTGTCCATTTGGGCGGCCTGCCTTGGCCGGGGAGCGGAGGCTGGGGATGGCGATCCCCCCGAAGGTGTCCTTCTGTCCAGGCTTCCGTCACTACTCGACCCTCTAGCAGCCTCCGGGCGAGGGGTGCGGTGCAGCGCGTCTCTGCCCCGCCTCAGGGTCTCTTCACGGGGCGCGCGGCCGTTTAGGGACGAGCAGGGGCAGAGAATGGAAGGACCACGGACTTTGAAAGAATTGACCGGTGTCGAGTGTCTACGGGTGTATGCGCTGGAACCGGCCGCTTCCTGCCTGTGGTGAGCGCTTGCCGCCTCATTTTGTCTGGGATAATGAAGAAGCTGAAGTGTCGTTCCCAAAATCGGTATACCTGGAGAGGTGCGGGGCCCCCCAGCAGCCCGGCGGCTGCAATGGAGGGAAACTGCCAGAGGCCCGAGCTCCTGGGCCCTAGGAAGATTCTGGGCAGCCCAGTTTGCCCTGTCCACACCCCACTTCCCATGACAATTTGTTTTGGAGCAACTCTAGCCTGGGACCCTACCCTAAAAAAGCCAGAGAAATTAAGTTCAGAGGGGTAGCCCATGTCAGCCTAGGAGGGTGAGGGGAAGGAAAAACAGTTGAGAGCAGAAGACCTGGATTCCGGTTTCCGGCAGTGTGGACGCGGCAGACCCTGAGTTTTCTCATCTGTGTGTGGGAACCTGGGTTTCCAGTATAAAGCAGTCTTGAGACTGTGGCACCTCCAAGGGTTCAGATTGCTATTGTGTGTCTTCAAAGCAGGACCTGCCTTTGGGCTCTCAAAACCTTCACTGATGTTCATCAAAACCTGCATGCTTTGCAGCAGCCCCCTTCCCATAGAACTGGGACAAATATGGTGAGCTGGCCTGCTAGTCTCCGGCTGATAGGAGAACTTTTCCTGGCAGAGCTCCACTCTCTTGCTAGTGCCATTCTCCTCCTTCTGGAGAAGGCAGCTCCCTAAGAGACCCAGTTGGCTGTCCAAGAAAAGAGGTAACGTTTCAAGGCAGAGAAGGAAGGCAGGCCAGCGACCCTGAATTTCCTAAACTCTGATGAACTGCAATCTTTACTGATTGATTGAGCTCTCTATTGTTGAGTTAATTTGGAATCTGAAGGGGAATGGGAGAGGAAGATGCTGTACCTCATCTCCTCATTCACCACACTTGTTTCTTCGTCACTTTACCTTAAGCCAGCATTACATCTCTTCTAGCTTGGTTCTGGGCAAAATTGCTACTTTGTGAAACGATTTTCTATGTTTCCCTTGGAAGTCCCTGCAGAGTTCAGAAATCTTTCCTAAACCCAGCCGTACTGGCAACTCCTGGTAATGGATTCATAATTGCCGCCCATTATCTTTTGGCAAATCCCCTAGAGATCAGAGTGTTGAATTGATTGATGGAGGGCCACTAAAATTTCTACCTGTTAGTGCTAGAACTGTGGCTGTTCTTTCTAATAGGAGGCCCTTCTTAGTAAAAATAATAATAATAAGAAGAAGAATAAACCGCAAGTCCCTGATGGAGTACATAAGAAATCCTGGTAAAACCTTTAACAAATTGAGTCAGTACTAATAGGGAGGGATCCAGTCCTGAGCTGCAAAGTTTTAGCTGGGAGAGATTTTGCAGTTGCTTCTTCATGATGCTTTCTCCTGTGGCACTTTGTTTTACTTGGGTGAACGATAGTGCTTCCACAATGCATTATTGGACAAAGGTTTTTGTTTGTTTGTTTGTTTGTTTTGGCTCTTGATTAGAAAGGCAAAGGCAAAGGTTAGAGTCCTGGGATTTCCACTTGAGAATTTGCTATACCATTTGGCAGGGTGGCCTTAGCTTAGGGGCTTGTTCTGCTTGGGGTACAAACTGGCCAGTTTCCCCCCCTGCCAGTTGAGAATTGGTGATGGCATGGTCAGGATGCAGTTGGGCTTGAGCTTCTGGATGTTTGGGTGTCCCCTTGTGGGAGTGCAAAATAGCAGTTGGTTCCTGCTACTATCTATTCTTCTCGAAAGTATTGGGAAATGTACCTAGCCTGGTGGGTGACATTTAGGGTCCCTGGCTGAGATGAGGGAGCTGTGGGAGACACTTCATGGGAAACCAGTAATTGGTTTTAAAAGATGTGTAAATACTTTTTTTCTTTTTAACCATTAGATACACAGGACAAATAAATATTGAACTGAATAGCTTTTAAATGGAAAGAACATTTGTACTCAAAAGATAGGTTTTTCAGTTCTGATTTGTTCTCAGTGAAACTTTTTTTTTTTTTTTTTTAAGCCAGTGCTAAAGTCGTGTATATGAGAGTAACTTGTCCTTTACCAACAAGCTTATTTTCGGATTATCGGCGGCAGAAAGCATGTCCAAATTAAAGAAGAGAAATTCTTGCCCAACCACACACAACTTTAATGTCAGGGAAGAATAAAAAAGTCAACAAAAGCCACTGTTAATAGGGGACCCACTCTCTTTGTTCCCTTGGGAAAAGAACTGTTGAAGTAACTTTTTCTGAGACTGGCGTATGTGGTTGATAATGTAGACACAGAAACTACAAAAAAAAAAAAAAAAAAAAAAAAGAATCATCATTTATGTGATTTTTTTCAAGATCCTTTTTAAGGGTACAAAATGGAAAAAAATGGTTTTCAGAATGTGAAAATAAGATTTCTGAGCAGGAGTCATTTAACAATTGCAACTTCAATAGAATCCAAAAATATAAATGCAAAACAAGCGTCTGATGTTTTGCCCTTGAAGTGCCTTCAGTAGGTTGCCTAAGTAATCAGTCCCCTCCAGTGTAGTTATACCTGTAGTTACAGTGTTACAAAAGCTTACATTTAGAGTGCATAGCTTTCATCCTACAGTAAACAGTTTAATGCAAGGATTAAGAAATATTTAATTGTGTTCAGAGGAGGCTATTTCCAGCTTACAATAGATTTATTGTTGGCTGCTGGCTTTCCATTGTCCAGACCAATCAGTTTGAAACCAAGAAAAGCCCAGAGACTCAGGGTAAAATTCAAGTGCTTTCCTTTCCCCACCATCAGTTGTATATATTGGTTAAGTTACAGTAAACCACATAATCAAATGTAGCTTCTTTGGCGTCTGTAGAAGTTGGTCCCTTGTCCTCTTTTGTATTGTGTACATTTTTATGAGCATGCCTATTTTTGAATCCTATGTTACGACTGGAGATGGAGCGTAAATCATAGCTACATTTGTTTCCTTGACATTTCCTGGCTCCCAAACCAAAAAAAAA
>JAQZBX010016146.1:0-36802 GCA_029593785.1 Cabassous unicinctus | reverse complement strand
AAAAAAAAAAAAAAAAGGTAGATGAACTAGTAATGCCATAACTGCTCCCTGATTTAGTATATTACCAGGGCCTTACTTAAAACATGCGTCAGTGGGTTTCCTTCTACCAGCTTCTCTTAGCTTTTAAAGGACCTTATAAACACACTTATCACCCTGCATTAAAATATTTAGTAATCACCCAGTCTCTCCTTAGTGCATACATGATAAATAGTAGGGATTAAGCAAATGTTTGAAGTAAATGGATGATTACATATTAGATGTGATGGGGCTCCAGTCACAAACCTTTGTTCCTCCTGATTGTCCAGTACTGGCACCATGAATATAAGTTTTTCATAAAGTCAGGTCCTATATAATGATTTCTTCCTTGGCCTCAGCAAATTAAAGCCAGTGATACCACTCAGACTTTGAAGTATAAGGCCTTCAATGGCTAAATTCCAGGTATTTAGATTCTGCAAATCTCAGAGAGCTCAGAGATAACAAAATATAGCATGCTGAGAGTGGCAACCTCCATAAACTACAAATCAAAAATCAACCCTGTATCAGAGTGACAATCAAAAATCAGTTGTGTTTCTACAGACTAGTAACAATCTGAAGACAAAATCAAGAAAAAATTCAACTTACAATAGCAGCTAAATGAATAAAACATCTAGAAATAAATTTAAAGAAGTAAAGGACTTGTACATGGAAAACCACAAAACACTGCTCAAAGACGACCTAAATAAATGGAAGGATGTTCCATGTTCAAGGACTGAAAGACTAAATAGGGGTAAGATGTCAATTCTACCCCAAACGATTTACAGAGTCAATACAATCACAATCAAAATTCCAACAGCCTTCTTTGCAGATATGGAAAAGCCAATCATCAAATTTGTCTGGAAGGGTAAGGGTCCTCATATAGCCAAAATCATCCAGAAAGAGAAGAACAAAATTGAAGGACTCACACTACTTGATTCTGAAACTTAATACAAAGATAAAATAATCAAAACAGCATGATAATGGCATAAGGACAGAGATATACAGGTGAATGGAATCGAATTATGAGTTCAGAAATAAACCCTCATATCTGTGGCCTTTTAACAAGGGCAACAAGTTCACTCAATGGGGAAAGAACAGACTCTTAAATAAATGCTGCTGGGAAAACTGAATATACCTATGCAAAACAATGAATGTGGACCCCTACACTTCTTACCATTTACAAAAATTAACTCAACATGGATCGAAGACCTAAATAAAAGAATCAAACTATAAAACTCCTAGAAGAAAACATAGGGAAGCATCCTCAGGACCTTGTATTAGGCAATACTTTCTTAGACTTCACACCAAAACTGTGAGCAACAAAAGAAAACAAAGATTAATGGGACCTCATCAAAATTAAAAACTTTTGGTTTTATTTATCAAGAAAGTAAAAAAGACAACCAACAAAATTAGAGAAAATATTTGGAAACCACATATCTGAATAGGATTTAATATCCAGACTAAATAAAGAAATCCTACAACTCAAAAAAAGGACAAAATCCGATTTAAAAATGGCCAAAACACCAGAATACACATTTCTTCAAAGAAGATATGCAAATAGTCAATAAGCACATGAAAAGATTCTCAACATCATTAGTGATTCGGGAAATGCAAATCAAACCATGAGACAGCATTTCACATACCTAGAATGACTACTATGGAAAAAAAAAAAGCAGAAAATTACAAGTGATGGAAAGGATGTGGAGAAATAGAAACACTCATTCATTGCTGGTGGAAAGGTAAAATGGTACAGCCACCGTAGAAAACGTTTTGGTGGTTCCTCAGAAAGTTAAGTATAGAATTACCATATGGCCCAGCAATCCCACTTTTAGGCATACATCCCAAAAAATTGAAAGTAGGGATTCAAACGTATCTGTGCACTGATGTTCACAGCAGCATTATTCAAAATTGCCAAAAGATGGAAGCAGCCCAAGTGCCCATCAACAACAGGTGAGGGGATAAATAAAATGTGGTATATAATATAATGGAGTATTATTCAGCTGTAAACAGGAATGAAGTTCTGATACATGAAACAACATGGATTAACCTTGAAGATATCAGCTTGTGTAAAATAAGCCAGACACAAAAGGGCAAATACTATATGATTTCACTTACATGAAATAATTAGAATAAGCAAAATCATAGAATCAGAAACTAGAATACAGGTTACCAGCAGCCAGGGATGGGGTCGGGATTGGGAAATTAATGTCTCATTGGTACAGAGTTTCTATTTGGGATGATGGAAAATTTCTGATAAAGGATGGTGGTGATCGTAGCACTACACTGTGAATCAAATTAATACCACTGAATTATATATTTATAATGTGGATAAAAGGGGAAATTTTAGGTTGTATATATGTTACCAAAATCAGAAATTTTACAAACCATACGACAGTACAACACCAACAGTAAAACCTAGTGTAAACTATGGAATATAAAGTTAATAGTATAATTATAATTTATTTCATCAATTATAACAAAGGTGCCACACTAATGCAAAGTGTTAATAATAGGGAAACTGTGGATGTGAGAGGAAGTATATTGGAATTCTACTTACTGCATGATTTTTCTGTAAACCTACAACTTCTCTAACCAACAAAACAAACAAACAAACAAAAAAGCACTCAAAAGAATCAACACCCACCACACTATGCCTGCTTTCTTATCCTCCTCAACACTGGGTCATGACCATTCAGCAAAATATTTTGCTCTCTCTTTTCCTTCCACAACTATTCTGAATTTTAAAACACTTTAATTTTCCACCTTCTCATTAAAATTCTATTGTACAGTTTTTGGAGTTTGTTACTTAAATTGCATTGCAGCAGAAATTTTGAAAACTCCCACTTTAGCTCATCTAGGTCCCTTTTTAGGAAGAATTAAAGTCACTGAAAAATATGCATATGATTTAAACTGTATAGATCAACCAAAAAAGAAAGAAAAAAAAAAAAAAAGAAAAGTATTTTCTTTGGAGGCTATTGTTAAAATATACAAACCACATACAATTTTTACCACAGTTTTAAATGACAATGAAACAATTTAGAAGGTATGTAATGTAATCCATAGAGGTTAACATGAAAGAAAATAAGGTTGTCAGAGAGGCTTCATAAAATGTACATGCAAAATATTTTTACTCCCCTGTGGTGGTTTGTATGTACCCCAGAAATACATAGTCTTAAATCTAATCCACTCCTGTGCATGAAAACCCATTGTAAGAAGGACCTTTCGATGACACTAGTTCAGTTAAGGTGTGACCCACCTCATTCACTATGTGACTTAATCCTCTTACTGGACTCTTTTATAAACGGAATGAATATAAAGAAAGAAAGAGAAAGCAAGAAGCTGAAAGGATGGCAACCAAGGAAGAGGTTGAAGGACCAGCAGCTGGTCTCAGGGAAAAAAGCATTACCTTGATGATGCCTTGATTTGGACATTTTCCCAGAGTTTAACCATAATTGAGTAAAATCCCATTGCTCAAGCCAAACCATTTCATGGTATTTGCTTTGAGCAGCCTAAAAAGCTAAGACAGATTTTGGTATCAAGAGGTGGTGCTGCTTTCGCTGTCCTGATTTTGTGATAATCAGGGTAGGCTAAGCATTCACTATATTAGAAACCATGCATGTGTCTCCAGACCTAATTTTTCTCCCTAGGTCTGGTTTTTATAATGCTGGTGGATAAACTAAGCCTGATTTATTATATGACCATCCTGTATGGGAAAGACTGTAACTCTAGGTATCTTTGGTCAACCTTAAGACATAGCAGGGGGATGCTCAAATGGTTGGGCATCCGTCTCCCATATGTTGGGAACTGGGTTCGAGTCCTGGGACCTCCTAGTAAAAATTAAAAGAAGAAAAATAGAGAAGGTGCATGGGCCACCAGGCCCCGTGCACGGGTGCGCCAGCAGCACCCACAAGCGGGTGGGCCTCCCAGGCCCTGTGTGTTGGGTGCGCCACCAGGGCTCATGAGCAGGTGAGCCCCTCAGGCCCCACGTGTGGGTGCGCCGTCAGGCCCCGCAAGCAGGTACACCGCTAAGCCCCATGCGTGGGTGCACCGTTAGGCCCTGCAAGCCAAGCAGCAAGATGATGACGTAACAGGAGAGTGACACAAGGAAGAGCCAAAATGAGGCGCGCCGAAAAACCAGAAACTAAGGTGGCGCAGGTGGTAGGATGCCTCTCTCCCACATCAGAGGTTCTGAGGATCAAATCCCAGTGAAGACAGGAGGAGAAGGATGAGAAGAGAGGGCAAGAATCAGACACCGAGAGTTGCCAAGCGAATGGACACAAAAACAGCAAAAATGGGGGGGAGGGGGTGTAAAAATGGATAAAAGTAAATAAATAAATCCTTTAAAAAAATGTATAGGGGAGTAAGATACGGACTATAGTTAGTAGTAATACTTTGACAATGCTTTCATAAACAAATGTTTCACAACAATGCAGGGTGTTTGTGGGGGGTGATGTATGGGAGCCCTGTATGATGTTATACATGTTTATTTTGTAAGTTCACAATGTTTACTGAACACTTATAGTTTATGTATGTTCACGTGTGAATGGTACACTTCAATAAATTGTTTAAAAAAAAAAAAAAAAAAGGCAGTGCTGCTATTACAAATACCAAAAATGTGGAAATGGCTTTGTGATTGGTTAATGCACAGGGGCTGGAAGAATTGTGAGCTGACAGAAAAGGTTTAGATTGCTTTGAAGAGACTGTTGGTAGAAATATGGATGCTGAAGGTACTTACTGATGAGGTTTTAAGACAGAAATAATTAATGTGCTATTGTAACTGGAAGAAAAGCCACCCTTGTTTCAAAGTGGCAGAGTGGCAGAGAACTTTGCAAAATTGAGTCCTGAGGTCAGATGGAAGACAGAATTTCAAAGTGACAAAGTTGGATATTTAGCTGAGGAGATTTCTGTGCTAAGCATGAAAAGTGTAGCCTGGTTTCTCCTTGCAGCTTATACTAAATGCTAGAGGAAAGAGATATGCTGAGAACTAACCTCCTGGGTACAGAGAAACCAGAAACTGATGGTTTGAAGAATTCTGAGCTTCCAGAAAGCTAGTCCCAAGAGAATAGTGGTACATGTGAGGGTTTAACTGGACTTGGATCCAGTCAGCCATTGCAATGAAAGGCAGGAGTGGAAACACAATTATCCAGGAAGGATTTGTGGAAAGTTCTTTTATCTGATGGTTTGGACTCCTGTGTACTACATGCAAGGCCAACAAGTTTTTTTTGTGAGATCTGTATGAACAGAACCACTGACAGCCTGTACTAAATAGGAAAGAAAAAGGGACAGATTAAAGGAAAAATCAATTTATGGGTAGGACCACGGAAGGTGAGGTCTGGACCAAAGACATCTGGGGCCAAAAGAGTGGACCCACCCATGTGTACTAAAAGATTAAATCTGCCCTGGCACTTGGAGAGGGTGGGCCTTTCAACCCATTGTTCAGTAACAGTGGTACCACCCCAGTTTCCTCACATGCCTGAGGGATAGTGGAGAGTCTAGCTGCCATCCTGATGCTTGAAGAGGGTGTAACCTTCACCCCAGTGTTTGTGGAGAGCATAGCTGCTGCACAAGCACTTGGGAGGGTGGGGACTGCCAAAGGACAAAACATCTTTCCATAAATGATGTCAGAACTCGATATCTAACGGAGTTTGTCCTGCAGGGTTTCAGAATTGTTTAGGACCCATGACCCGTTTTTCTTTCTTCCAATTTCTCCCTTCTGGAATGGGAATGTTTATCCTATGCCTGTCGCTCCTTTGTATATTGGAAGCAGATAACTTGTTCTCTAGGTTTCACAGGTCCACAGATGAGGGGAACTGTGTCCCAGGACAGACCACAACCACAACCGATTTTGATGAAACTTTGTACTAAGCACTGTTTCTGAAATGATTTATGGCTTTTGGGATATTGTATTGGAATCAATGTATTTTATATATGGAAAGAATATGTCTTTTTGGGATACAGAGGGAGAAGTGTGATGGTTTGGAACTGTATGTACCCAGAAAAACATGTTCTTTAAGCTAATTCATTCCTGTGGGTGTAAAGGCATTGTAAGAAGGATCTTTTGAGGAGGCTACTTCAATTAAGGATTGGACTTAATTCTATTAATGGAGTCCTTTATAAGTGGAATGAATACACAGAGAGAGAGAAAGCCATGGAAGCAAGATGCTGAAAGCAATGAAACCTGGAAGTCAAGGAGAGATCAGCAGATGCCACCAGGTGACTTGCCATGTAGCAGAGAAGTCAAGGATCCCTGGCAGCTGGTCTTAAGGAAGAAAGCCTTGATGATAGGTTGATTTGGACATTTTCCCGGACTATAACTGCAAACAAATTCCTGCTGTTCAAGCTGAATCATTTAACAGTATTTGCTTTGAGCAGCCTAGGAAACAAAAATACCACCTAAGTTGGACTGGAATAAAATGTTTAGGATTTTAAATGTATGCATTTTTCTTTTTTCCATACTCTATATATTGGAACATGAGTGATTCCTTTAATTTCTGTAATAATGGAACATATATTTAAAGGTTCTCTTCATATATAAACATATGTTCAGTTATATTCCGTGAAGAATAGGTTTAAATGAACTAAAAAATAGGTTTGATATATATATATATATATATATATATATATGAATGTTTCATTGCATACATTTGGCCACTATGTTGTAGAAAATAAACATATCAGAAATCAGATCAGGGACCATCATTAAATCATCAGTAAAAATCCATCATCAACAGTTTAAAATTTTAAGTTCCAAATGATTATACCCACTCTGAATACAAAACCTGTATGCATACTACAGTGAGTATAAACCCACATATAGCATACTATCCAAAATCATGGTATTAAAATTAAGGAACCAAATAAATATGCATAAGGAAAGATATTGGTATGTGGTATGTATACAAATGCAAGTGTGCACATGTGCTTACACACACAAATATACAATTTAAATTTTCAGGGAAAAAAACTGTACAACCACACCAAAGATGGAACATATATGTTGAAAGTTAATATAAGAGTTATACAGTCCAAATTCCCACAGCCCTTAACAATGGATTGGAAACTACAGTGTGGAGTTTTGGTGAGAAACCTTTTAATGCAGTTAAATTTGGAACTCTGCTCTTCCAGTACTATCTTCCACTACTCAGTTACCAAATTACTATTATAGGAAAGATGTTCCCAAACCAGGATGAAGAAAAGAAGTCTGGCTAATCTCTACAGTTTGTGGGAAAACAAAAACTTCCAAAAGGGTAGAGGCAAACATTTTTTAAATGTATAACGTTTTAAAGCCCCTCACTTTTTGTTCTCTTAGGGTGACTGATATATATGTTTTAATTTTTCAAAGAGTTGAATTTATAAATTTCTAGTTTTGGCTTTCATGTTTAGGTCTTTAATTCATGTGCAATTAACTTTTTAATGGTGTATGAATGAGACCAAGGTTTTCCATTCCACACTGGCCTACAGCACCAACTCTGACATACAAGTATCTTTTGGAGAGCTCTGTTTTATTAGTCTTTTTTCCAATACCCCATTGTCATAATGACTATAACTTTATAATTAATCCTGGTTTTGGTTTAGCAAATCCACCCCTTTGTTCTTTGTATTACTATATAAAGTTTAGAATCACCCTGTCAGTTTCCTAAGTTAAAAAAAAAATGGTCTTTTGAAATTTAAGTAAACATAAGCAGTTATATTTCCAATCATTTGCATATTCTTTAATATGCCGCGGTGATATTTAATAATTTTCTTCCTAGAAGTCCTTGGACATTTATTAGATTTATTCCTAGTCTTTACCTGTTTGAGTTATAAATTTTGTCTTTATAAAATTTCATTTTCTCATGCTTTCTTATGTTGAGAAATAAAAATTTTTGTATATTGATTATCTATCAACGTAACTAAATACATTAATGTTTTCTTTGTTGGTAAGAGTATTTATTGAAGAATAATTTAGATATGAAATGTGCAGCTTAGTGAAATTTTGCACATTATGTACACACCCTGCAGACAAGCACAATTCTGACTTCTAACACTATACATTTTTTGCCTGTCCCTGAACATCATATAAATGGAATAAAAGCAGTTACTCTTTTGTGTCAGGTTTCTAGGTTTCCTACATTCAACAACTGTTTTTTGGATTCCTCCACACTTTTCCAAGTGTAAGGAATGTTTTCCTTTATAATGAATGGTATTCCACTGTGTAACTATATGACCACTGATTATCCATTCTGCTCTTATTGACATTTGGTTATTTCTAGTTTTAAGTTATCAATACAGCTGCTGTGCACATTTCTTTTCAAGACTTTTTGTGAGTATATGTACACCTTTCTCTTGGGTGTACACCTAGGAGTGGAAATGCTGAGTCCTAGCATAGTACTGGTTGACATTCATTAGAACTCCCAGTTTTCCAAAGTGGTTATAAGATTACACATTTTTTCCAGCAGTGTGCATGACAGTTCCAGTTGCTCTACATGTTCATCAATACTTGTTACTGTTAATAGTTGTAATTTTAGCATTGTAATGGGTATGTAGTGGAGCATGTTTTCTAATACGATGACAGGAATTAAACTGTTGATCAAGACTGCATAACCGAGATCACCACCAGTGATACAAACTATCATTGCACCTGGTATGACAACATGTTCATAATCATATACTAGTACAAATTAAAGGATTCTATGTTTCTGACATAGTGGATGCCACTGTATGTCAGACATGTGGCTTGTTCCCAAACTTGATCTGTTTCTGTCATGGTGAGGAAGGCCACATTGCATGGGGTATGTCCCTGGACCCTCGCCACTCCCGGCAGACTGACTACACTGATCCTTTATCAGTGGTGTCTCACTGTTGCCAACGTTTTTTTCAAGTTATAGAGCCACTATTTGCTGATCAGTCAACCCTGGCCACATCCTTGTGGCCTTTAAAACTGTGTATCATATTTTCAACTTTTCCAGACCATTTGTAATCTAACAGTGGTACACCTTTTATTGTAAAAGCCACTCAACAGTGAGTTGATAGTCAAAAGTATTTGATGGATCTTCAATGCTCCATTACCATTCACAAACATCTGTTATTGTTGAGTGCTGGAATGTCCTCCTCACAAATCAACTCAATTCTACCTCTCAAACCTACTTCTGTTATAAACAACTTCTTAAGCCCCTCACAGCTGTATCATAGATAATCACCAGGATGAAAAGGGTTGGGGGATATAGACCTATTTTTATAACTCAGAATTCTACCCTGACCATTTCTGGAAATGCTGTGTTTATCTTTCCCCTAATTGCAACTCCAGGCCAGCCTGGTTGGGAAGCTTTCAGAGTGGCTTCTAGGCAGACATAACTGACAGTTCAGGTACCTGGATTCTCTTGGCAGAATGAATGGTCTTAGTGTGGAAAGATAATGATCATCTGGTTGAAGGCACTGGTCTCCAGTTCTACAGTGGCCCATTTGGGTCAAAGCAGGAGGTACACTCTGTCTCTTTTAAATTTTATAAAAATGCCTTTGTTCCTCCTGTACTTGACCCTTGTGGAAGAAAGGTGGGGGTGCAAGTAGGGGATGACTGGGCAAAGAAAGGTGAAGTTATAGCTACTGGAAAGGGACATACTGATTTTGTAACAGTAGAGGCAGAAAAACCCCACACCTGGGAATACAACATCTTAGACCTTGGGAGGTATGGAAAGGGAAGAATATAAATATTCTTTGTCTTTCATAATGGCCTCAAGCCATCTTGAAGAAAATTCCCGTGAGACTCTCCCAAAATGAGTATGGAATTGTAGCAGGTTTTTTTCTTTTCATTCATTTCCACTCATTTCAAGTATCCATTATTGCTACTGGGATGTCATCTGTCTCTTTAATTGCCACTATTTTTTTAAATAATCTCAACTTTTAAGATAATTTTTCAAGTCTTAGGTGTTCTAGAGTATCACCATAATGAATCTAGATGTGGATTTAATTTTCCTGATTGGGATTTGTTGGACACAATGAAATTAACAGATTATCTTTATGAAAAATTCTCAGAGATTATCTCTAAATTTTGTCTCTGATCTACTCTCTCCTTACCTTCTGGAACACCAGTAAATGTATGTTAGAACTATTCCATGTCTTCCAACCTTTCTGCAAATTTCTTTTTTTTTTTTTAAGCTGTGTTATAGGGTTAGATGATCCTGATACAACTTCCAGTATACAAATGTTCTCACTGGCTATCTCTAATCTATTAAAACTGTCTTATTCTGCTAGTGCTGTTATGACAAATACCACAAAATGGGTTGGCTTACACAAAAGGAATTTATTGGCTCACGGTTTTGAAGCTTAGAAGTCCAAAATTAAGGAGGCCATGCTTTCTCCCAGAGTTTGTAGCCTTCTGGTGCTCGCTTACCACAATCCCTTGGGTTCCTCGACTTGCATATCTGCCTTCATCAATAGCAATCTGACTCATTCTCTGGCTTCTCCCAACTTCTAGCTTCTCCTAACTGACTGTGTCAGAAATTACTTTGCTTATAAGGACTCCAGTCACATGAATTAAGTTCAACCCTGATTCAATTTGGCCTCATCTAAATAGGATCTTCAAAGAACCTATTCACAAATGAGTTCACACCTTAACTAAAAAATAACATCTTTAGGACTTGAACATGGCTGTGGGGGATGTGATTCAATCTCCAACAAAACTTGTTTTCTGTTGTGTTTTGTTTTTTACCTTCAGTTATTCTAACTTTCATTTCCAGAAGGTATTTTCAATAATTTTTAATTTTTGCTAGGTCATATTTCAAATGTCTTGTTCACTAAAGATATGTTTAAGCTTTTCTTGTTTCCTCTAAAATTGAAAGAATAGTTGTATTGATTGCAATATCTGAATATATGGGTGCATTTTAGATGTCTATTGTTTCTGAAGCAGGTTAGTATAGGGGAAGGGAAGACTTGGGTTACAGCTGAAGACCCAGCAGACAACACAGCCGACAGACAACATGACAGGTAGACTACATGGCCATGAGACCCCCACCCGGAAACCTCCTGAGGGATCCCACTGAAACTTATTTGGAATGAGAATCCCATTCAGGGTCAAGGGAAAGCCCTGGATATTTTCAAAAGGCTTCACCATTGGCCCCCTGAGAAATGACAGGTAGGGCAAGCAATTAGAACAGCAAACAGACTTTAAAAAGCCCTGACCTGGGGTCCCACACGTGCAACTCACCCTGCATTACGCCTACGGTCCTTATGTTGGACCGTGTACTTTTCTCGTTTCTTGTTTCTTAATAAACTCTTTACTTCCTTGCTTACCCTATGGTGTGTCCTTAAATTCTTTCATGCAACATAAGCCAAGAATCTAGAAGCCCAGAAACCAGAGCCATCTGGTAACATTTCTGCTGATTTTATGGTGCCATGTTTCCATATATGCTTGCTATTTTTTGACTGGCGGTGCTACTTGTTACTGAAGGATTTTCTTTGAAGAATAGGGTAAAGACACCTTCCTAGAGAGAGCTTAGACTTTTGATACTGCCAGGACCCAGAGGCATCACAAATCTGACAACAATTAAAATTAAATTCCCAAGTTGAGATTTACTGAACCCCTAAACGGACACAAAATTCTGCTGCAAATCAATGCAAAGGCTGACTTTTGGTACAATTTCTCAGGGGCAAGTCCCATCACCACCACCAATACCCTTCAGGGCTAAAGCAACCAGCTCTCTTTGTTCTTTATACTCTTCTAGTGTTTGTGATGGCAAGGGCTGGGGGCTTACTTCAAATTTACCCACATTGTGAATATGTTGTTCTTTGATATGCCAATGAGGGAAATGATCTCCCATTTAGGCTTTCCTCAATGGCCTTTGACTTAATTTTCACACATTCAACAAAAACATCAAAACTGAAATTCAAGTTTATACACATGAGCAACTTCCATCAGGTCAAAAAATGACATTGTGGTTCCTCCTTTTACTTTGAATTTAGTCAAATTTTAGTCTTTACTATCTTAACAATTCTTTAATACTTTCAAGAAGATTTTGAAATATTTCAAGCCCAACAGGTTGTTTTCACCAGAAAATAATCTAATCAATTACATATCTTGAAACAGTTAAAAGTGTGCTCTTTTTACCTAGAATCTAACCCTACCTCCTGTCCAGCTAGTTCAGACACTTCATGAGGCAAGCCATTTTCAAAAGAAATATGCCATAAGCATAAACCAGTCACAATGCAATTTATTAGCACATTTCAGTTATCCACACTACACTTGCTCCCTAAGCAATTACAACAAAGAAGTAATTTTAATACACACATCCAATCCTGACATTTAAGAGTAATCATATTAAGAAGTATAATTCAAAATATTCAACCTAAGAAATTTTACCATGAAATTTATGGGTACCTGTGGCAGCTTGAAATTCTTTTATGAATCCCAAAATGAAAGAGACTGCTTTTTAACTAATCCATTCCTGTGGGTGTGAGACATTTTTGATTGGACCATGTCAGTGAGGTGTGAGCCAGCCTGGGTCTCCACCCTCTTGCTGAGTCTGATATAAATGGAGACGGGGTGGGGGGGTGGGAATGGAAGGAGGACAGTGATTCTGCCACATGAGAGAAAGGACTGCAAGAAAAGAGAAACCCCGAGGGCCAAGAGAGGTTCTGCAGTCTAGAACCAGCACACCACAGAGGCATGGAAAAAGGCCCACGAGGGGTTGGGCCCACAGTGCAGCTCAAGGTTCAGGATACTAGTCCTGCCACATGCATGATAGTTCACAGCCAACTCGGGAAGAAAGCAGAACAGCCAAGACTGAGGGAGGAGGCCGATGCATGGCTGCCCACAGCTGAGCTCTGGGAGATGGTAGATTCTGGAAGAGAAGGCAGAGACCTCAAGCAGAGATCAGCGACCATCTTCACCATGTGGCTGGACTTGAGGATCAACAGTAGCTGACTCTGGCAGTGCCTTAATTTGAACATTGCACAGCCTCAGAACTATAAGCTTTTACCCCAAACTCACTTTATAAAAGCCAACACATTTCTGTTACTTTACATTGGCAGCCTTGTGGCAAACTAAGACAAGTGCCGTAACAAGGTGAGGTTTGTAAAATGTAAACAAATATAAATGAAAAATTTATATTGTGTATATCTAATTATACACAATAACATAATAAACTGTGTGAATTCATATAAAAGTATGTCTATTGAAATATAATCACTATCAAATGATTCTAGGGCTTTATTTGGTAAAATTTTGCTATATAACTTGGCTAATAAATAAATAGCTAACTTTACTTTTAGACAAGACACATAAATTTTTCCTTAAAAATACAACAGTTTCTCTTTTGAATTTAGAGTCTTAAACCTTAATAAAAGTGATAGGAACAATATACCTCCGCCGAATTTTTAGCTAGTATTTTCATTTTCTTTTTTCTGCTACAATATTATTTATGTATGTGTTTAACACTTAATTGCAAATTTGAATTATAAATATAGATTTAACTTTATAAAATTTTATGGCACATTATAGGCTGTTGAATCTCTCTAATGTTATATACCATAAAAATACTTATTTAAATATTTACTATTTAAGAGTACATTAAAAATTAAAAGACCAAGAATGAAAAAGAACATTGTCTACAGAGACTTTTCAATTTGGGCAAAAGTCAGTATTCCAAACAATATATATGCATTTAACTTAATATCAGAATAGAAATAGTCTTAATCCTTTAACTTTTAAATTATTTTTACTTTTTATTATCAAATTAGCACGTGTTGCTTCCAGAAAATCAGAGAACACACAAAACAGAACTACTGAAACTAATTTAGTATATAAGCTTACAGATTTTTTTGTTTTATGCTAATATAAATTCATATAAACAAAAATATGCATATACTTTTAAAAATAAAATTTTACCATATTAAATGGTCTATTTTATAGCCTCTTTTTTACATAATATGTCACCATTCTTTAAAATGAAATCCAACTGATTTATTTCATGTTTGAAACATTTGTCATCAAAGTGTAACATTGTCAAGCTATATAATTATTCAAGACAATTATTTAATTCCACTCTCTTTTTTAAAAAAGCCAAAACCTAGTTTATATAATTTCTCCATCCTTCACAAAATAAGCCTAATTAAAATGTTCAAAGAAAACAAATATAAGATGGGAATGCAACTATGGACTAAAGTAGAATTATTATTATATTCTAGTAATTTAGAACTTGTAACATTGACATAAAGACAGTGGTCACCAGAGGTTCTGAGGGAAGGAAAAGGGAAGAATAGGTATAACATGGGGCATTTTGGGGACATTGGAATTGTTCTTCATGATATTGCAATGACAGATATAAGCCATTATACATTTTGTCAAAACCTATAAAGTTGTGTGGTACAAGGTATAAACCATAATGTAAACCATAGACCATGCTTAAGAGCAATGCTTCAATATGTATTCGTCAATTGTAACATATGTACCACACTAATGAAAGATGTTGTTAATGGGGAAAAGTGTGATGGGGGAGGGTGTGATATATGGGAACTCCCTATATTTCTGATGTAATATTTATGCAATCTAAAGCTTCTTTAAAAACAAAGAATAAAAAAATGTCTAAAGAATGACATTCATTTTTTGGTTTTCATTAAAATTACTGGTATGAAATGATATCAGCCACAATTAAAAGGGGAACAATGGATATTAATTAAGTCTTCTCATCCAAATGTAATTATGTCTTATACAAAGTAATTTCCAAAGTAACATTTAGAGATATAATAAAGTAATATTAAAAAAGAAAAAGTATGTGCTATTGATAAATGTAGCATTTTGAGGCATCTCCTCTCATAAAGTAATCTCAGATTATTTAGAAAAAAATATGCTGTTGATATTGTGTCAAAGAATATTATGTGAGAAAACTGGCACAATTCTGCTACCAACCAACTGTGTTATGGTGAAAAGAACAGTAAAGCCGTAAGACCCATCTTATCTGTGTACATTTGGAAAGCCACTTAACCTCTTAAGGTAAACTTCTTCAATAAAATGGAGTTACCACTGTCTCCAAATAGATGTTTAAAGGATTATATTTTTAAAATTTTAAAGTGTTTGTTTTAAATCAACATTGCTTAGTGATGAAACTTAATTCATCTATTTGATCCACAGTGGATCAAATTGTTTTGAACTGAGAAGTTTAGGTTATTAAATAAATAATTCTGTGTATTTCTAAAAATTAACAAATACCCTATAAACATACTTACTATACATTGGGGGTCGACAACTACAACTCAGGGCCAAATCCAGCTGGCAGCCTGCTGTTGTAAATCAAGTTTTAATGGAAGACACAATCATGTGCATTCATTTTTGCACTACAAGAGCAAGGCTGAGTAGTTGCAACAAAGCCAATATGGCCCTTAAAAGCCTAAAATATTTACTCTTTGGCCCTTTACAGAAAACATCTGTCAACCCCTAGAAGATGAAATTGGTCAGTGTATCCAAAAGAAGAATAAGGGGAAGGGAAAAACAATGAAATATTAAAATATAAACCTAAAAAGGCCAATCTCAAATTCTAAAAGTAAAATCTCAATCACAACCAGAACTAGAATATGAAAATTTTAGTTACATTAAATATAAAAGCAATACAGAAACAAATTAATAGTTTGTTTAGAGTAATAAAGTACATCTTATTACCTCTTAAAATTAACTAAGGCCAATTATTATTTCTATTATACTACTTATATCTGTTTTATATAATTATTTTTACCTGCTAATGGCTTGCTCCTCATCAGTTATTCCAGTCTCCCTGAATGCCCTGTTTGATTCCGCCAAACTCAAGGCAATTGCCCTCTGAAGATCATCTTTATCATCTCCAGTGAGATCAATCACATCTGAAAAGCAAAACTATCTTTTTCAAAATTAAAAGTCAAACAAAATGAAAAGTAATTCTTATCATGAAGATTTTATACTCAATTTACGCTATTAAATCAAAGTCAATGCCAACTTAATTCTGTATTTCTTTTATATAAAAGCCTATCTAAAGAGAATGAAAACATATTTTAACTTGGCTATACTTCATAATTAAATTTTTTCTTTAAAATACACCTAAAGTAACAAGAGCATAATTTTTAAATTTTTTTTTTATTTGAGAAGTTGTAAGTTAATAAAACAATCATGCATACCATACAGGATTCCCATACATCACCCCATCACCACCATCTTATACTGTTTTGACACATTTGTTACAAATGATGGAAGAACACAAAAATTTTTGACTGCAGAAGAATTTCAAGATTTACTCTAAGGTCTCTGATTAAAAGCTAATTAGGAAGGCTGTTAAGAACATTTTCCTTACCAACAAAAATTGAAATCAACACAATTAAATATTTATACCTATGATTCCTGAAATTAACCCAAATACAGACATTTAAAACCCTCATCAGCTTTAGCAACTACATTTTCAAGGACATTAACATTACAATTTGCCCAAACTATCACTTAAACATTATTTATCAAATTGTAATAATTAACAACTGAGCCCTCCAAAATTGTTTCAGAAACTAATTAACCATAGAAACATGCTTATATATACTTTTTAAAAGTCTGCAATAATATGCCAAACTTTTAACACTGGTTAATTTTGCTGAAGACAGTTGTGAGAGTGTAAGGATCTTTCACTTTCTATTTTAAACATTTCTGCACCATCTGAATTGTTTAATATTGTTTAACATGCATGCAATCCTTTTAATTTAAAACAAGTGTTATTTCAGGTAAAAACAAAGGAATTTACAAATAAATTAAACTTTTCCAACAAAAGAAAACCGCCTTGATGCAACAATTATTCACTCTTCTTTTTCCAAAGAATAAAGGCCAAAACTATTACCACCTTCCATAAAACTTTTTATTAAGCCAATCCTCTACTATACATTAGTCAACATCCTTAATCCCATAAGATGTCAGTAAGAAATATTCCCATTATCATTTAAACAATGACAGTGACCATAGCATACTGTCAAGTGAGGGAGAGGTAACAGGTTACAAAACAATGTGATAAGAAAGAGAAAAGAAATATATCTGTTATTACTTTATCTTTGAGTAGATAATAATACTAAGAAATTATGTGCCTGAGATCATATATGCACTGATAGTGCAAAACAATAGTGGGTAAACTGTTGCATCTTAGCACACATTAAGGAAGAAGCACCACACTGTATGAGTATACACAGCACTGTTTTATACACAAATATGCACACGCACTGTTAAAAATCAAAGCAAAACAGTTTCACATAAGAATGTCTTTGATGAAAAAGCAAAAATCAATTTTATTAAATTTCAAATCTTGATTTACATGTTCTTTTAATTCTTTGTGATGTAATAGGAAGTATGCATAAACTACTACTTCTGTATATCCAAAGCATGTGTTTTCCTAAAGAAAAAAGCACTAGTGCAATATTTGAGACAAAAATTGAACTAGCTACTTTATTTCATGGAACACGATTTTTATTTGAAACAAATGATAAACCATAAACCATAGTTGTTCAAAATTAAGTATTTAGAAGACATTTTCTCAAAAATGAACAATGGCCCTGCCACTTTAAGGAAAACAAATGAGAGCATTTGTTGCTAATGATTAATTTCCAACTATAAAGCAAAAATCAGAACTTTGGAAAACTTGTTTCCTCTACCATGAGCTTGATGTCTCTGCAACACTTAACAGCTATTCTAATGAGATCAATGATGATATTAACAAATATGACTTTTTTATATTGTAGACATTGTTCCAAGAGCTGGAAGAAAATATTTTCCAAATAAACAATTTACAATGCTATAAAATCACTCATGGGCAAAAGATCTATTCAAAGGACAAGACAGATCAATGGATTTTAATGCAACAGTATGAAAAGATAATATATGTGATTTGGATTCCACATGGCAACTAACCTTTAAGAAATTATCAGTCAAGTTCTGATACAGCATTATGAAAGAGTACTATTATCTGAACAAATAAAGTATTCCTCCCTTTTCTAACTATATATATGAGTTAAGCCAGATTGACATACTTTAGCCAAAACAATGCATCCCAACAGAATGAACGCAGAAGCATATCTGAAACTCCAGCTGTCTTCTATTATAGCAAACTTTAGAGATTTGCAACAATGTAAAATAATGTTTTCTTAATTTTTTTGTTTGTAAAAATAGGTGCTATTCCCAGCAAAAAATGGTATTTATATAACATGAAATGGTCTATCTTAATATGAATTAATAAACATATTTAAATTTCCCCATTTAATTTCTAATATATCATAGATCAAAGTTATTCATATAAACAAAAGGTCTTTGAAGTCAATAATTTTTAAGAGTGTAAAGGGGTCCTGAGATCAGAAAGTATGAGAATTACTACCTATGTCACGTTCCCAGATATAAATGTTCAACAAAACAGAAATCATAATAATGATAAAAATTTTTGAGTAATTGGCAAGATATAAAGATCAGGAGATGGATTTCTTCATTCCTTTTCCTGGGGAAAAAAAATCAATAGACTGGCCACATGATTCCTACATGGCAATAACCATGGTGTTAAACCCAAAATGGAGTACTAGTAGCTCCCTTTAGATAGACTATTCACTCTCTTTTTTGCTCCCATCCCCAACACTATCTACTACCTTACACATGGCCTGCCACATACATCGACATTATCGGCCCTGCTTTTGTATCATGGCAAACACAAAAAATATTTGTACCTTACTCTGGTGAAAAAGATAAAGCTTCTTGTGGCTAGAATGACCAGACTTAATAGCTCTTGCTACCCCAACCCCTCCCTCCAAGCATCTCTATTAGTTGAGGAATTCAGTATATCAGCACATCTGGAAGCCAGATGGGAAGCTCTACTGAGGCATTTGAGTCAGCAAACCCCTGACACTGAAGAAAAATAGAATTTAATGCTAGAAAGGTTGGTTGAGACGAGGGACTATTAGTCCCTAAACTGAAAAGATGGGACTTTATACTTTAAGTAATGGAAGTTAATTATTTGTAGCTTCACTATAATCACAATGATTAATACTCCATAAAGTTGCTTCTTTTCTTAGGATATTTTAAAACAGTGAAACAATCCTGAAAGAAGCCTATTATGACCTACTCACCTACAAATACATAGGCTCTTAAGACCGGATATTACAGTAAAATGTGGACTTCCGGGCAGATGGCATCGAAGTAGGTAGGCAGGACTCAACTCTCTCACAAAAACAACGGAGATAGGACAAAAAGTTATCCCAGGGAGCTGCTTTGGGGATCTGCAGACCAGGAGAGTGCTGCGCATCATCCAGGAGGGAGAGGAACAGAGAGACAAAGAGGCCAAACGAAAACTGAGTTACTCACCCCTGTGGCTTAGAAGAGCACATATATCCCACCCTCAAGATGAATAGCCCCGGTAAAAAAACCCCTGGCTCATTGCAGCCACCTGAGTGGAGAGAGACAATTCTCCTCCCTGGGAGGAAGGTCAGGTGGAGGGCGGAGAAGGGGTTCTCTTCAGTGAATTTGGCCAGCTGATCCCTCTTTGAATCTCAAAAGAGAATGCAACCGGCACTGAAGCAGCCCCAGGGAGAGGGAAGGAAAGAGGGAGGATTGGATCAGGCAGGCTGTCACATCCAACCTCCCTGGGAGGGAGAAGAACCAGGTCAGCTAGGGAGTAAGCTGAGACAGAGAAGGAAGCCAGGAGAGATATCACAAACTGTTAGAAACTCACCTCACCTGAGGGAACGGGGGCAGAGAGAGCCAGATAAGCTTTAAGAAGCCTACCAAACCCGTAGAGTGGGTGTAGCTCAGTGGAGGAACGCCTGCCTCACATCTACTAGGTCCCTGGTTCAATTCCCGGTATTTCCTGAGACAAGAGATCCAGAGAGTAATCCACCGGGTTGTGAGAACCCAGGTGGCACGATATGTGAGAGAACTTATAGACAGAGATTTTTTTTTTTTGGTTTTAGGTTTTTTTCAATCTATTTTTTTTTTTATTCTTTATTGTATTTGCTAAAACTGGGTACTTTACTTGTAGAGGACAGGCTGCAGGGTGATTGATGGGCACCAGCAGCCTGAGATGGTTCCTAGGGGACTCAGAGGAAAGCGTGTTTTGCCTGGGTTGTTTGCTTGTTTTTTGTTTGTTGTTTAGTCTTTGTTTCCTTTTTTATCATTTCATTACTTTTTTCTCCTTAGTCTATTTCTTTTCTTTCTTTCATTTTTCCCTCTTCTGCTGCTTTTCTTTCATTCCACCTTTCCTAGTTTGGCCTTCATTTTTTGTTTCTTTTCTTTGTCTTTTTTTCCTTCTTGTCTCATCTTTCCCTCTTTTATTTTATTCTATTTTTTCTTGTTTTATTTGTTTTATTCCACCCTTTTCATTTGTATTCCTCTGTAATTTTTTAATGAATTTTCACTTTTTTTACTTATTTTTTTTTCCTAGCTCTTTAATGGTTTCTTTTCTATCTCTTTAAAATTATTATTATTATTCTTTTCTCTTCTTCTCTCTTTCCTTTTCTATGGTCTTAATATTTTGGGGGCAGAAACGGACAACTACAAGGGTATAGAATAAGTGAAATGAACTGTCAAAAAGGAATCTTAACACAAAACAAAACAAAACAAAATTCTAGAGTAGAAAGAGAAGCTAACCATCTGAATAAGCCCATCAACATAAAAAGATGCTTAGACACCAACAAAAAATTACAAGCCATACTAAGAAACAGGAAGACATGGCCCAGTCTAATGAACAAACTAAAAAACAGGAGGAGATTCAGAACATGGAACAACTAATCAAGGATGTCCAAACAAATATCATGAATCAACTTAATAAAGTGAAGGAAGAGATATAGGATGGCGGGGACATAGTGAAGAAATCATAAACACACATAAAAAGATAATGGATATGATAGTGATGAATGGCACAAAGCAAGAAATCAAAAATACGCTTGAAGCACATAAAAGCAAATTTGAACAGGCAGAGGAAAGAATTAGTGACGTCAAAGATAGTATATCACAAACAGATAGGTAGTAGAAAAGACAGAAAAAAATTCAGCAGGGACTCAGAGAATTGAATGTCAATATGAAACACACAAACATATGCATTATAAGCATCCCAGAGGAAGAGGAGAAGGAAAAGGGGACATAAGGAGAGTTGGAGGAAATAATGGCTAAAAATTTCCAGCTCTTTTGAGGGACATGGATGTATATGTCCAGGAAGCGCAGAATACTCCGAACAGTATAAATTCTAACAGGCCTACCTGAAACATATAATTATCAAAATGTCAAATGCTCAAGACAAGGAGAGAATACTGAAAGTGCAAGAGAAAAGAGATCCATCACATACAAGGGAAGCTTGATAAGATTAAGTGCTGATTTCTCATCTGAAGCCATGGAGGTGAGGAAGCAGTGGTAGGACAAAGTTAAGGTCCTAAAAGAAAAAAAAAAAACTGTCAACCAAGGGTTCTGTATCCAGCAAAGCTGGCTTTCAAAAATGAGGGAGAATTCAAAATATTAACAGATAAAGAGAAATTAAGAGAGTTTGTCAACAACAAATGCCCTTCAAGAAATGCTAAAGGGAGTTCTGCAGGCTGAAAGGAAAAAGGAGAGAAAAGGTTAGAGGAGAGTGTAGAAAAGAAGATTAGTAAGAATAACTAAAAAGATGAAAAGAGAAATGAAAACAAAATATGACCTATATGAACCTAAAGAAAATATGGCTAATATCAGTGATGTCCTGACAGTAATAACATTGAATATTAATGGATTAAGCTCTCCAATCAAAAGACACAGATTGGCAAAATGGATAAAGATATATGACCCATTTTATGCTGTCTATAAGAAACTCACCTTAGACCCAGGGACACAAAGAGGTTGCAAGTGAATGGTTGGAAAATGATTTTACACACAAACAATAACCAAAAAAAGGACAGGAGTAGATATACTAATATTGGACAAAATAGACTTTAAATACAATACTATTGTAAGAGACAAAGAAGGACACTATATATTAATGAAAGGGGTAATCAATCAAGAAGAAAGAACAATCATAAACATTTATTCACCTAACTAGGGCACCTCAAAATACATGAAGCAAACATTGGAAAAGCTTATGCCTCTACAAATATAGTGGAGAACTATAATATACCATTATCACCATTAGACAGAACTTCTCAAGAGAGGGTCAATAAAGAAACAGAGACCTTGAATAATACATTAGAGGATCTAGACCTAATAGGAATAAACAGAACATTATATCCCGATACAGCAGGATATACATACTTTTGAGCACACATGGATCATTCTCCAGGATAGACCACATGGTAGGTTATATACAGAACAACTCTCAATGAATACGGAAAAACTGAAATTATACAAAGTAATTTCTCTGACCACAAGGGAATGAAACTGGAAATCAATAAGGGCAGAGAACTAGAATAGGCACAAATACGGAAGTTAAACAACATATTCTTAGACAATCAGTGGGTCAAGGGGGAAATTGCAAAAGAAATCAGTAACAATCTTGAAATGAATAAAAATAAGAATACAATATATCAAAACCTATGGGATGCAGCAAAAGCAGTGCTGAGAGGGAAATTTATAGCCATAAATGCCTATATTGTAAAAGATAGAGCTAAAATCAAACACGTAACTACACACCTGGAAGAACTAGAAAAAGAACAACAACTAATCCCAAAGCAACTAGAAAGAGGGAAATAACAAAGATTAGAGAAGAGCTAAATGAAATTGAAAATAGGAAGACACTACAAAAAGTTAACAAAACCAAAAGCTGGTTCTTAGAGAAGATTGATAAAATTCACAAACCCTTAGCTAGACTAACAAAGATAAAAGAGAGAAGATGCAAATACATAAAATAACAGAAAAAAAGAATATCATAAGAGGATACTTTGAAAATCTGTATGCCAACAAGATGGATAACTTAGATGAAATGGACAAATTTCTAGAAACACACAAGCAACCTACAGTGATGAAAGAAGAAACTGAGGAACTCAACAGACCAATCATAAGTAACAAGATTGAAACAGTCATCAAAAACCTCCCAACTAAGGAGAGTCCAGGAACAGTAGGCTTCACAGATGAAATCTACCAATCATTCTGGAAAGCACTAACACCAGTCCTCCTTAAACTCTCCCAAGAAATAGAAGTGGAGGGAACATTTCCTAATTCATTCTATGATGCCAACATCACCCTAATACCAAAGTCACAAAAAGAAGCCACAAGAAAAGAAAACTACAGGCCAATTTCTCTAATGAACCTGGAAGCTAAAATCCTCAACTAAATACTTGCTAATTATATTCAACAAGACATCAAATGAATTAAACACCATGACCAAGTGGGTTCGGCAAAAGAAAATCTATCAATGTACTACAGCACGTTAACAGATCAAAAGAAAAAAAAAAAAATCACACGACCTTCTCTATTGATGCAGAAAAAGTATTTACCAAAATACAGCAGCCTTTCTTGATAAAAAACACTTCAAAACATAAGAATAAAGGGAAACTTCCTCAACATGATAAAGGGTATATATGAAAAAAACACAGCTAACATCATACCCAATGGTGAAATACTAAAAGCTTTCCCTCTAACATCTGGAACAAGACAAGGATGCCCACTGTCACTGCTCCTATTTAACATTGTGTTAGAAGTACTTGCTCAAGCACTTAGGCAAGCAAAAGATATAAAAGGCATCCAAATTGGAAAGGAAGAAGTAGAACTATCACTATTTGCAGATGACATGATCCTGTATCTAGAAAGCCCTGAGAAGTCGACAGCAAAGCTTCTATAGTTGATAAGTTCAGTAAAGTGGCAGGATATAAAATCAACATGCAAAAATTAGTAGTAGCAATCTGAGGAGGAAATCAAGAAAAAATTCCATTTACAACAACAACTAAAAGAATCAAATACCAAAGAATAAACCTAACTAAAGATGTAAAGGACTTGTACACAGAAAATGCTATACAACATTGTTAAAGGAAATCAAAGAAGACCTAAACAAATGGAAGACTATCCCATGTTCATGGATTGGAAGACTAAACATCATTATGATGTCTATCCTACCCAAATTGATTTACATATTTAATGCAATCCCAATAAAAATTACAACAGCATTTTTTACTGAATTGGAAAAGGTAATTATGAAATTTATTTGGATGGGCAAGGGGCCCTGAATAGCAAAAAAACGTATTGAAGAAGAAAAACAAAATTGGACTAATTACGCTACCTGATATAAAGCATACCAAAAGCTACAGTGGTCAAAACTGCATGGTATTGGCACAAGGACATACTGACCAACAGAACCAAATTAAGAGTTCTGATACAGATCCTCGCATATACGGTCAACTGATATTCAACAAAGCTACCAAACCCACTCAACTGGGACAGAATGGCCTCTTTAACAGTGTTTGGAGAACTGGATATCCATATCCAAAAGAATGAGAGAGTATCATCATCTCACGCTCTACATAAAAATTAATTCAAGATGGATCAAAGACCTAAATATAAGAAACAAGACCATAAAGCTCCTAAAAGATAATGTAGGGAAGCATCTATGAGATCTTGTAGCAGGAAATGGTTTTCATAAACTTTACACCCAAAAAAATAAAAACATAAAAAGTTTACACCCAAAGCACAAGCAACGAAACATAAAATAGACAACTGGGACCTCCTCAAATTAAAAACTTGTGTGCTTCAAAGGAGTACATCAAGAAAGTGAAAAGGGAGCTTACTAAAGGGGAGAAAATATTTGGTAACCATTTACCTGATAAGGGCCAAATATCCAGCATATATAAAGAAATCCTACATCTCGAAAATAAAAAGACAAACAACCCATTTAAAAGACGGGCAAGTGATTTGAACACACTTCTCCAAAGAAGAAATACAAATGGCTAAAAAGCACATGAAAAGATGCTCAACATCACTAGCTATTAGGGAAATACAAATCAAAACTACAATGAGATATCATCTTACACCCATTAGACTGGTGGCTATTAAAAAAAATAGAGGACTACAAGTGTTGGAGAGGATGTGGAGGAAAGGGAACACTTACTCACCGCTGGTGGGAATGTAGAATGGTGCATCCATTGTGGAGGACAGTTTGGCAGTTCCTCAGAAAGCTAAACATAGGACTGCCATATGCTCCAGAAATTCCACTGCTGGGTATATACCCAGGAAAATTGAAAGCAGGGACACAAACAGATATACGCACACCAATGTTCACAGCAGCATTATTCACTATTGCCAAAAGCTGGAAGCAACCCAAATGTCCATCAACAGATGAATGGATAAGCAAACTGTGGTTTATATATACAATAGAATATTATTCAGCTGTAAGAAGGAATGCAGTATTAACACACACAATAACATGGATGAATCTTGAAGAACTTATGTTGAGTGAAGTAAGCCAATCACTGAAGGACAAATATTACATAACCTCACTGATACGACTAAAGAAAAATGGGCATACTCACAGAGATAGAGTCTGGAAAACAGGTTATCAGGAGACAGAAAGAAAGTATAGAGTGGTGCGCTGATGCTCAATATGAGCATAATCTATGATAAGGTGGAAGGGGGTGGTTGGGAAGTGGATGGGGGTGATAATGGTGCAGCAGCATGATTGGTTTCGATGGTGCTGAAATGTGAGGGGGAGTAAAATGGGAGGGGTTAGGTTGAACTACCCATGGAATTGGGGGGAAGGCTGGAGGGAGGAACAGGTGAACTCTGGGGATTTGTATGTCTGTGGTTAAAACTACAACAGTGGGAATGACTTTTGGCAAATACGGCAGGGGAGGATAACTGGTGCAGGGCGTCAGGGATAGAGGGTATGCAGGATCAGATGCACCTGGGACATGCTTCTATGGAATACGGAAGTGTTCATCTTGTCATAGTGTGTTATTTCAGTGGGCTGAGACCCACACAATAAATCAGAAAATATTAAATACCCATCCTGGGAATTCTTGCTTTGCTCTCAAATACAGGGGCAAGAATCTCTTGAGAACATAGGTAGAGCCTAGTAAAAGAAAACAGACCAATATGTCAAGCCTCAATATTATCGCATATAACTATGAACTTTATTCTCAAAAATTGAAACTCAGTGATTATCTTGGGTTCCGAGGGACGGAGGAGAGTATTTTTAGGGCATTGGAATTGTTCTGCATGATCTTGCAATGACAGATACAAGCCATGTAAAATTTTGTCAAATCCTATTAAAAGTGTACAGTGCAAAATGTAAACTATAATGTAAACCACTGACCATGATTAGAAGCAATGCTTCAATATTTGTACATCAATTGTAACAAAGGTATCATACAAAGGCAAAATGTTATTAAGAGGGGAGACTAGGAGGGGGAAGGGGATGGGCTATAGGAGAATCCCCTGTTTTCTATGCGACTTTCCTGTAACCTAAAGCTTCTCTGAAGAAAAAGCGAAAAAAATAAATATACTAGGGGAACATACAGAAGAAACTGTTGCTATACATAAGAGACAACAGATCTTATGGTGATAAAAGGTACACACACAAAAACTTTATTTTATTTTTGTATTTTTTTATTTTATTTTTTATTATTATTACTATTACCTTATTTTCTTACTATTTTTATTTGGTTTTTCTTTTGGCTTTGTTTTTGTGGAGGTTTTGGATTGCAGAAGGGTCACAACTCTGGCAAAGGAGGATCACTGGTGCGGGGTGTCAGTGATAGGGGGATGTGTGTGTAGGGGTGCACCTGGGGCATGCCTTTATGGCATATGAACGTGTTCAAGTGGTCATAGGGTGTTGTCTTGGTGGGTGGAGACCCACATAATAACTGGAAGAATACTGAATTCCCATCCTGGGAAGTCCTACAACATTCTCTAATAGAGCGGCAAGAATCCCGAGCACATGGGCAATGCTCGGCCTTGATATTAGTGGTTGTACTAATGACCCTTGTTCTTGTGAAATTGGAAGTTAGCCTAGGATTATATATTGCCTAAGAGTTACCTGCTAAAAGCTCCTTGTTGCTCTAATGTGGTCTCTAAGTCATACTCAGCATATAAACTCACTACCTTCCCCAAATGTGAGACATACTCCCAAGGATGAGCATCCCTGGCACCAGGGATTATTACCAAGCATCAACTAGCGATGCATGTGGAAAAAGACCTTGACCAAAGGAAGTAAATATTAAATACTAATGAATGTTTATGGCTAAGATATTTCAGAGTGCATCGGGAGGGCATTCCAGAGGTAATACTTATACAAATCTCAGCAGGATCTCATTAACTGTCACGGTAAACAGTGCCTCAAACAGCAGGGGGCTCCTGTGGGCTCTAGAGACATCTAGACACATATAGGCAGGGCAAACAATCTCAGGAATTTGGCACCCCATCAGTGGGCCTTACTTTGGAACATATGCTCCCCGATGTAACAGAGGTAGACTCATTTATAATTTCCCTACACATGGCTCTTCTGCCCCTTTTATTTGAACCTATAATTAGCACTATACTCATTACATATGTCCCAGAGACTTAAATCTTCACATTGTTCATATGCCAGTTGAGCTCTGAACCTCAGCAGAATTGCAATACCTACTCTCCAGTTCATTCGACTCGCCCAGGAACAACTAACAAAAGGAGGATGATGTACAACGCCCAACCCAAAAACAAGCAAGACAGTTCCATGTATCTTTCCCATTTGATCTAAGGCCCCTCTCAATCAGAAGCAGAGTGGGCATCACTATCACAAAATCCTCAAGACTGAGGAATGAACAAACATAAGACGGAATGCAACTATGGACTAAAGTAGACTTATTATTCTAAAAATGGAAGAACTTGTATCACTGATATAAAGGCAGTGGCCACTGGAGGTTCTGAGGGGAGGGAGAGGGAAGAATAGGTGTAATGTGGGGCATTTTGGGGGACTTTGGAATTGTCCTGCATGACACTGCAATGATGGATACAGACCATTATACATTTTGCCAAAACCTATAAAACTGTGCTGTGCAAAGTGTAAATTATGTTACACTAACCATGGTTAGTAACATTTGCTTCAGTATGTGTTTATCGATTGCAATAAAAGTACCAAACTAATGAAGGATGTTGTTAATGGGGGAAAGTGGGGGAGGGGGAAGGGATGAGGTATATGGAAATCCCCTATATTTCTGATGTAACATTTATGTAATCTAAAGCTTCTTTAAAAATTAAAAAAAAAAAGAATAAAATATTATTTCACAGAGAATCATTAAACTTGAATTTATTCTTTTCTGTAAGTAGTGGAACAATGATATCTGTAAAACATGGAATGATCTATCAATTTTAAAATAAAAACTAGCCCTCTAAGATTTCCTTACAAGCTTACAACTCAAAAAGGCACAAATAAGCTTGCCCATAAAGAACTACTAACAGGCAAAAGTCAATTATAAAAAAATGCTTCAGTAAAAGTACCATCCAAATACCCAAGCATTAAGAATACTCTTGGGGGTGGTGGGGGGGGTGGGGAGAAAAGTAAATAAATCTTAAAAAAAAAAAAGAATACTCTTATACATGTGCCAGGGTAGATTTTTGGTAAAACACCCCTCCCTCCTGTGTTAGTGAGAGCACAATTCAAAGGCACATGTGTGGAAATGTTACTTGGATAACACTTGTAGAAAATTCAGGTTACCAAACCACATAAAGCAGTAATCTCCAACATTTTCAACAGTGCTCAAAGTAAAAAAATTTGTTCTGCAAAGTCAGAAATATATATCAAAACACAAAACTCACCATAATAAATCTTTCACTTTCCATGGAAATACCTTTGAGCAAGCTTAAATACTAGCTACCAAACATGTAACAGCCTACTCCAAAATATATGCAGTTATCAACTTATTATCGAATTAGACTTCAAATGTATGTGCTGTGCATAACTCATAATTCAGTTTCCCATGAAAATATTATATTAAATGAGGTGAGGTTTCCAAATCAGCTCACAAAAGCCTATTTAACTCATAATCTAGTTGAGCTACAATTCTATATGTAAATATTTTTA
Organism: Cabassous unicinctus; assembly: GCA_029593785.1. Lineage (NCBI taxonomy): Eukaryota > Metazoa > Chordata > Mammalia > Cingulata > Chlamyphoridae > Cabassous > Cabassous unicinctus. The sequence continues at coordinate 7,838 of JAQZBX010016146.1, read as the reverse complement.
TTTTGGAAGAAAAAAAATGTTTTCCACCTTTCTCCTTTTCTATATAAGACTAAACCTAGGGGAAGTACTTTAAAAATAATAATGCCCAGTTTATTTTCACCACCAGCAAAGATTTCTAGTAATGGCAGTGACATGAGCAGAACTCTGTTTTAGTATTGAGGAGAGTTAAAGTGTTGAACAAGAGTTTGAGAAGAGGTAATAAGAATATGAGCCAGGCAGAAGCAACTGGAGGAAAAAATCTGCATATAAAAACTGAATGAACTACAAGTCAATGATTGTTTTAAGAGATTAAGAGTTGTTTTAAAAAAAAAAAAAAAAAAAAAAACCCTGGGCCACCAGAAGGATAAAAGTACATGAAAATGTCATTAAGAGAGAAAGGCAGATATGAATACAGGGAGGGTTAGCAGGAGATCAGAAATGAGAATACTACCACCCCTGCTCTCACTCATTCTGTTTCAGCCACACACATGTCCATGTGGGTCTTCACCACTCCTCATTAATCAAGCATACTCCTGCCCAGAGGCCCAAGCCTAAAATGCACTTCCCTCAAATATATACAAAGTCCACTCTCTAACTTCATTTAGGTCTCTGTCCAAGTGTTATCTGATCCAAGAGGCACTCGCCAGTCACTCTATCTAAAATCCGACACCCAACCCACAACTGCACCCGTCACTCTCTGTCCCTTTACTCTGCTCTATTGTTCTTCATGAACTTACCGCTATCAAACTTTGAAAAATTTATGCCAGGATTCCTTAAGGTTTTTCTTAGTGTTTGTTTTTTTTCAATGGCCTAAAAAAGTACTCAATACATGTTAGGCAATCAATAAATATTAAGTTAAACAAAAATCAAGATCTAGATCAAAAATAGAGAAAAAAATCTGAGTCATCTTCATAGTGACACTAACTAGAAGCTCTGAGAATATATCCACTACCAAAAATTTTCTTCTAGTAAGTGAAAGACAAATAGTATAATAAGGTTTCATGTTTTTAAAAAGCACATAAAATCAAGAAGACATAAGCAATGTAAATTATGTATCCTCCCCACTCTCCCGTTCTCCTCTGCCCTCACTTAGCCAGCTCCCTTAAGATGTTCCTATTTTTTCAATCTTCTCACTGCTGAACTCAAATTCTAGAAAGCAGCATTGTCCAATAGAACTTTTTGTGATAATGGAAATGTACTATTACTATACTGTACAGTAAAGTAAGCACTAGTCACATATGACTGTTATTGGACACTTAAAAAATAGTACAACTAAGGAACTGGATTTTAATATTATTTAATTCTAATTAATTTAAATTTAAGGTGCCACATATGATTAGCAGCTATTGTACTGAACACCTTAGCCCTAAGTGGTCTTGCTCTGTTTTTAAGAATGGCTATTAAGATTATAATAGCAGCACTGAGAACTAAAGAAGGGGACTAGTAGGAAGCCCTTCCTGAGACATTAATTTTACTATGTTTTTCTACTTGGATTATGAAGCAAAAAATTAGAAGCTAATAATCTTTATTATCCAACAAAAAGTGCAAAGTTCCATGATTATCATTTTTCCTTAAAAGCAAGGAAAATTCATTATGCTATACTAGTCATTGTACAGTTTATATCTAATAGAATGCAAGTTTAAATGCATCTAATCAATTATATGTAACAACTTTCACACCATTTCAGAATTTCACTTTTAGGCTTAAATTTGACTTTTGGTAAATCATCAAAATAGTTTTATGTAATAGAAATTTCTGAGAAAAATATTTTTATTGTATTATATATTTTTTCTGAGTTACTCATTTAACAAACTGTGGGAATGAGAAAAAATATCAGTGTTCAACCACTAAAATCATAAACTGTCTAACATAAGTGATTTATCCTCAGTAGGGATGAGAGCAGCAGAACTGGATCTACATATCACTTGTGGTTTGAATCACTACAGGTCTGGCCAACCATGACCAGAATTCTAGGACAGAACGTCAATGTTTTACTCAATTTCTATGCAACCCTTTTCAAATCAAGTTCTTTTGGGGAAAAAGAAATATACTGATTATAAATTTGTGAAGGGTCTACCAGTTGGCATTCATTCCAATGTGTTATACATCAATTTCTCTAAAACTTAAATCAATATGTGGCATAACTTTCTGTGTTAAAATTACCTACCCAAATCCCTCTTATCTTTTGTTCCATAGTTTGATTGCTCAATTGTAGCACATCTTGTTCTGGTGGGCATATACTGTTTTTTTCCTGTTTTAAAAAAGTTCAAAAGAATTTAATGGTCATGAAAGAAAAAAAAAATTACTACTAGATTTCAAATTGGACAGAGCCTTGTATGGTCTTGTCTAGGACAGTGTTTGCCATGACAGAAGAACTGTGCAGAATGTCTACTCCAACTATTAAATACACTTATTTATATGTCAACACCTTGCCTTATGCCCTAATCCCATCTTTATTAGTATTTTTGACTTGCAAAACCCTCAAAAAATTTTATCCCCAATTTAAGCTGGGGTGGGGGGGTGGGAATGAGTGACATGCACTTGACAATCTACAATATTTAATCTGGACAGGAGATCCAAGAAATGAAAGAAGGTTCTTAGAATTTTTGAAAATCATAATATGATGAATTGGGTCTTTTCTCAGAATTCAATAGAGTATTAAATTATAGTAACAAATGTCTCCAAGGTAAAATAAAGACACTAGGTAAACTACTACTAAATTCTTTATTATGCAGAATGCATGGTTTCCTTGAAAGGTTTCCTTTTTCTCTCTAAAGTGAAAGATAAAAATGCACTGAAAAGGCATAATTGTTCTACTAATTATTTTAAATGTAATTACTTCGTCAATATTACATGAAGGCTCAAATATAAGTGTTCTTAATATCAAGTGATATAATTTACTTTATCCTCTGATGTGTCAGGGTAGACATAAATGAAAATATGACTCTACGGGTTACTGGTTTAAAAACTAAATTTTTCTAGTCACCAAAAAACATGCATTTTATTTCCTCTAAAAGAAACTCTATGTTATAAACAACTATATACCAGCTTATACAGATAAGAAAGTATATGTACTCAGCATTTAATAGACTTTTTTTTTCTTTAGCATTTAACAGACTTTTATTTCAAGCTATAGATGTTCTGTCAGTACTGCAACCAATAGCTTGACACAATTAAAGTCAGCACGGCTTTGACTATGCTTGAGCCTTAGTTGTAAGAAATTGGATATTCAAATGGAAAAAATAGAAGGGAAGGGAATCAGGGGGAGGGGAGAAGGAAGAAGAAAAATAAATGAATGAAAATCAAAATCCCTGCCATATTTGAAAGAATTAAGTTAAATGATGGTCAACTTTAAGATAACAATGCATTTCACATAAAACTGAGAAAATGTTCAAAAAGGGTTTTGATATCAACAATTCTTTGAGAACTTCCTCATACTCTGATTATTCTATTACTCTACATTCCTTCAGCACTTAGCTTTATCAAAAACCTTGCACTTGAATATATATTTGTTTTTAATTATTTTCTTTTTTCCCCACATATAAGTTTTGCCTACATGTAACTTTTGCCCACAAATAAGTTTTGTGAAGATCTATCTTTCCAAAAATAACTGCAAAGCAATTTAAAGAGAGTATTTTTAAAAATATCTGACTGCATGCTATCACCTTACTTTCTCAGGTTTAAACACAGTTTTAAACTATGCAACACCATAACACACTACTTAATTTAAATACTGAGTCAAGACTATTTCCTCAAGACAGCTGTACTTCTTATGATTTTATAAAACATGGGAAAAATATGTTTTAATAGATTTAATAAATATGTATTATTATTACCTCATCAACTATTTCGTCCAGCTTGATTCTATTTCTAATATTATAAGCACAATCGCCACAATAAATTTCTACAATAGCTTCTCAATCATCTCAAACCTACTTTATGTACACACTATCCCAATTATATAGTTTATCCTGATTAGAAGGATTACATCTTGTAGATTAAGAAACCACAACAGCAAGCAATTTTCTAAATATGAAATAGTTGAGATGAAATCTGAAATTCCATTCCTCTACCTTTTTATTCAAGTGAGAAATAAAATTAGAGAGGCTATCTTTCAAAAGATACACTCTCACATTCACACACAATTCTTTTTAAATTATCAGCAAAAGAAACACATGCCTTCTGAAACCAGGCTGCCTTCTTCCTACAGGTACCTATTCAAATTTCTCTTCTTGTCCTTCATTGTCTTTATCAAAAGTCTTGAACAGGTGTTATCAATCGGCTTAAGCAATAATGTCTCACTTTTACATAGCAAATAAGGTATTTTTATTTCTTAAAATTCTAATATGAGAGATATGCTATCTCATGTCACAAAATGTACCATTTTTATTGAGTTCTCAACTACCTTTCTAAAATCTTTTTATTCTTTCAACTAAAACACTGAATCAAGTTTAATTTCCTGTTTCCATCACTTTAACCAGTTGCCTGATACTAAAGCATTCTTTTTTTCCTCTTTTACTACCAAGCTAGTTTCTTTCTCCCCCCACGTCTCAGAACCTTGAAAGATATGAGATATTATTCTCAAATACTAATTTCTATCTTTATACCACTTCTACTTTTTTTAATTCTTGCAACAAGCTTCTCAACCTCTCCCTCTCAATGATTTTGATACAGCTTTTCTACAACTATTAACAAAAATAATTCAACAAATATTTTTTGAGCACCTACAACATGCCAAGCACTTTTTACATATGGTAGTGGGAACATGGATGGTATCTTGCCCTGTTAAGCTTATAGTTTGGTAAGGAAGGCAGGCACATGCAAATAATTTCAACATTACACAATTCTGGTTAAGACAGAACTATATTTGAGGTTCTATAGAAACTCTGGGTCCAACATACAGGTTCAGGGAAAACATTCTAGTGCAAGCTCCTGTCCTAAGCCTTAAAAGACAAAAAAAAAAAGATTTAGCTAGGAGGAAAAAGGCCAGAAAATGATTCCACATAGAAGGAACATCAAACATAAAGGCAAAAAAATAAAACAGCACTAAGTGTGTAAGAACTTCAAAGCACTCTGTATTATCACAGTGTAAAGTGTGAGAACAGTGGAAAATGAGTCTAGAGATATAGATAGGGGCCAATCACAGTTTGTCCAGAAATTGGAAATAAGAAACTGAGTCTGTCTTACATTATTAAAACTTCTCCCACCACCTACTAGCTGTATGAAATAGGAGTATTCCAGTTATGACTGACACAAGATCATTTGTGGAGGAAAAATATTAAGATTATGCTGAAAACTGGAAATAAAATTATTGTATCAATAGATGAAGATTAAATGGGGTTTAATGTGAATCAGTAGCTGTAAACATCTATGTGAATGGGTTCTTTAGTTGCTTCCTAACTTTGAGAAGTTCTATGAACAAAATCTGAAATTGTGATCAAATACCCTTTAGTAATTCAGCTTCTCAAATCCATATTGTATAAAAATAAGTATCTACATTTTATATTGTATAATACATTATGATGAGTCCATGGAGTCTGTGAAGGTATTTGGAGGTAACTGGACATATTCTGAAAAACTGAGTGCTATGTAAGCATAAAGAATTCATATTATGGAGAAAAATGAGAGCCCCATATAAAATTATCCATATGTATGTATGAGTGTGTATCTGTATGTAAGTGTGAATATGTGTGTATATATATGTATGCATGTATGTGTGTGTGTATCCAAAATACATTTTTCAAGTTGAGGTTTTGGGGGAAAGATGGATTTTATTACATGGTAAAACTTTTTCCAAAATCTTTATAAGGGTGAGAGGGAGTAGAAATCTTATTAAAGGTAAGCCTATCAATTAGAAACAATACTTTTCTTTAATACTAAGGCTTCTAACAATACTTAAATCCCATATAACAAAGACTGTGCCTATTTAAAATTCTAGGAATTTTTTTCTTCTTATGAATATGATATCTGTAGCTGTTCCATATTTCACAGCAATGGATACTACATGAAATGCTCTATGAAAGTCTATATAAAAAACACAATCCTTTACTTCTAATCTGGAAAAAAACAATACAATATAGCTAATAAAAACATATGCTCCTTTCAACTACACTAAAAAAAACCCACAGGTGAAGTTTTTTACACTTCCCCTATGTTTAAACAAAATTAATATATTCTCAAGGCAGGTTTTTTTATTACATTTCTATTAATATTGAGAAAACTTACTTGTATCTGCTTGGCTTCCCACGCTGATGTATCTATCATTTCCTGGAAGTGCTGTTTGGTAGTAAGTTGTCTCCTCCTGCTGAGGGGTCTTGGCATTCTTTGCAGTAAGGAAAGCCACTGCTAATTCCAAGTTTCCATTACTATCCTTCAAATATCAAGACAGGAACATCAAATATTTTGGCATAACTCTATACATTCTCATATGTTTATACAATTTTCTCTGTAGTAACTAATACTTAATAGTGAAAATCATTTTCAGGTTTGAAATTACCCTATATGTAATTACAGTGTAAATGAGCATAAGCAAAGTATATTATATCAGGATAATTCCTTTTCCTATGAATTACAATTACTAATCTAAGAATCAATTCTATAACTAACTCTTAGTTCATTGCTTTCATATCTGTTTAACAAAAGTAAATCACAAGCTTCTACTTTTAAACAAACTAAAAAATGTTTTCTGGAACTTGCCAAAAAAAAAGCACAAAATGAAAAATAGAAATATTTAAAACAGTACTGCAAACAAGGACAATAAAAAACATTCTCTTTAATAGGGGTGTTAAATACATATTAGGGATAAACTTAAGCAAAATGCTAAGGACTCATAGGAAGAAAACAACAAAACTGTATGGACCTTGATAATAAATGGAGAGACACAGAGCTCCTAGACAGAAATATTCAATGCTGTCAAGATGACAGTTCTACCCAAACTAAATATATATATTTTACATGGGTTTCACTAAAAGCATACATGGACAAAATCATTCTAAAGGTAATTTGTAAGAAAGCATACACTATTATAATCAAAATTTTTTGAAACAACAAAATAATGAGAAGGGATTTATCCAGTTATATATTTATATAAAAAAAAACAGCACTATGATAGCTATGATAGCTAGCTGAAACCACAGAAAAAAATTCAGATATTAATAATGAAGTTATCTTTGTAACAGAGAGCCAGAATATGTGAATGTTGTAGCCCCTAAGAACTTTAGATACATGCGAAGTGCAACAGGAAGCCAGTGGAAGATTTTGGACAGGAATGACGTAGTATGACTTACATTTTAAAAGGATCATTCTGGCTGTGTATTGAGAATAGTCTACAGGAGAGAAAGGGTAGAAGCAGAGAGTCCAACATTATTTGCTATCATATTACATATGGGTTATGAAAGAGGAAGAAGAATCAAAGGGTGATTCCAAGATTTGGGGCCTGAGAAACTGGAAAAATGAAGTTCCCAACCCACCAAAACTCCAATTCTAGTAGCTAGTGGGGAGAGAAAAATAAGAGTGCATTTTAAAAGCACCACTGCTTTAAAGTATGTTATCAATTACAACCATTATGAAGTCATTAAATGACATCCAAAATATGGATAGGTGTAACATATTTTAGAGTTAAATAAGTAATCTTAAAATAAATAGCAGCTAACAAATATTGAGTACTTACTATGGGCCAAGAAATGTGGTTAGTGCTTTTCACATCCTATTTCATATAACAATACACTGAATATGACAAGAATTTACACAATTTGAAGGTAATTTACTTTGGAGAGCTATAAAGAGATTCTCAAAAAAAAGTGATAAAATCAATCACTGACGTTGTGGCTCCCAAAAGTATAATATCAATATATTACCAA
>JAQZBX010016145.1:0-36798 GCA_029593785.1 Cabassous unicinctus | reverse complement strand
CTCAGCACCCTAATCATAACCTAATCATGCCCAGATTAACAGATCAGTTTACAAGCATGATCCAATTATATTTTTGGAATTAATAATTACATCAAATTGGCCAACGGTTACACAGTGTTTGCCAATTTCTATGGTACAAATTCTCCGACCATTGGTGATTTCAAGCTTCCAGTGGGACATCATTGCACACAGATTTGGCAAGAAATATGCATAATCACTTCCTGTGAGTCACTGCACTCCACCAGCACACCAAATATTGTTTTAAGCCTACAATATTCCATTGAACTCAAAATCTATTCATAGTGTAAAATGGCATAAAAGGAAGACTTATCTTCTGTTGCATATAAAGCAATATGAATTTCTCAGGGCAAAAGTTAAAAATGAACCAAAAAACCATATAGAAAGAGTAATAGAAATTTGTAAACATGCACATTTATCTATTTTATATACTTAATTTTATTTTTAATACCTGGATGGTTGTTTTATATAATCAAAATATTCAATATATTTATATAAAATATTTAATGCTGATAACTTTTCTTTCAGTAATATAGTTAATAACCTTTCAAGAAATAAGTCACATTTGAGTCAATAAAATATAGCTGACATTAGCTAAATTGAATAGATGGATATAAAAACCTCTGAGCCTTATGCAACTATCTTTAGCTTTTAAAAAAGCAGATCTACTACCATAATGGAAGAAAATATATTGTTTAGAATTCTAATGTCACTTATACATAAGTAAAACTTCTATTTCTACAAAGTCCTTTTACTTATGATATTTCATTATGATGTAACCAAAGAGTCATGCTGTATAATTAATATTAAACTGTGCCAACACTTATGCCAAGGAGCATTTTTGAATGTCCTCAAAGGAAAAATTAATACTTTGCACTCAGAGTGGCTTCTTCCAAGGATTTGATAATGTTTTATGTATGCCTTATCATTAATTCTCTCAAAATGCTTGGAGTTTGGAAGAAAATTTTATCATCACTGAATATTTAGAATAACAAGCTCAAAGAAGAGTTGTGACTAACAGTGGGTTTATATTATGATACTCAAAATGGAATACTCAATCCAACTGCTAGGATTTAGGGTCCTTAGCTAGTGCCAGGAACAGATGGAACTAATAGAGGAGGGAAGCAAAATAAGGTATGTCCTCTAAAGTGAGCGTATTGTACCAATCTGTCATTATTGGCGAGGAGTGAATATTCATTGTCCCAGGATGGAGGGATAGGTAGGTTAAAATATATATATATATATATGATCTGTTCATTTAAAAGCTGAAATTTCTTTCATGAAATTGATAATTTAAGGCCATATTTTGGTTTTAGCAGGTAATAATATTCACTATAAAAAGAGTAGAATTTCTCTGCTTCTATGCACTATTTTCTTTGTAGTTAAAAGCACATTTATAGACTGATTACAACAAGAAGCAAGACACTACAAATAACCTTATAAGTTAAATGTAATTTTCTTTATATTTCTTTATCTATCTACTTATCTAATCTATAATCTATCAATCATCTATCTATCAATGGATCATCAGCTGATGAAGAGCAAGTTTGGAATGAATTTTCCCTTAATCATCATTGAACAAGCAGGAAACACAAACAAGCATGGAAACCAAAATCTCAATTCTGGCATCTGTTATAGTATTTGAATTATACTGTCTAGCCACACTCAAACATCCCACCATTTCCTTTTAACCAGCAGCCAGAAAGATTTCTATGGAGAAAAGGAAGAAAGTATCTACACCAATGGCATTCCAACTCTCTAAAATTGTGCCTTGTATGTGGCTGATATTCATTAACAGTATGTGTTTGAAAATTATCTCACTAAGTGCTTTAGCTGTATTTTTTATCCTAAATTATAGAAGTATTAACCAGAAGATATGCAAGAATACTTATTCCAAATTAGATTTCCTATTTTTCAAAAATGTGATATTAGATGTCCTGTCTAGTACTGTTGAATATTAGCTCATATTTCTTATGTGAAAGTTATATAAATTAATATGTTTTTTTGGAAATGTCATTACTGAAGAAAGTTCGTTCATCTTAACAAGTCTACTAATTATTTCCACCAAGAGTTGACTTCCCTTTGATATAATAAGGAGACATAACAAATGATACATACTTACATGTAAAAGTAGGTAACTGTACTTGTGAATTAACAGTTTGTGATGAAAATTGCTGCAATGAACACACAATAAGTCTTTAGAAGTTGTCATGCTCCATTGGGTGAATAATCTGCTTTTGATTCCTCCCTAAATATGCATTTATATGAATGACTGTAATGGCTATAATTATAGCAAAAGAGTCATTAATATACATTTTAAGAGTCTTGGTCTGGTAGAATATATCCTGTTAGCTTTCAAATCACAACTTTAAATGATGTTTTTGATTAAAATTTTCCCTAAATTTGAAAAACTAACTGAAGAATTCAATAATTGCTTAATGGCTTCAGATGTGATGATAGCAATATCCATTACCTGGGTAAAATGTATTTTATTAATTCTTTATAATTACTTTAGATAATTATATCCTTGTATGTCCTTTTAGATATAGCTTAAGTAATATTTTAATGGGAGATAATAATAGGAAGGGAATAAATATATATTTGTTGTTCAATCCACAGATTAATACTACAAAAAAGCTCCAGAATGGATGCTTTCAACCGGATGGATGGGTGAATGTCAACCGGATGGATGGGTGAATGAATAGATTTATGGAATTAAACGATTAGAAACATAAAATAATTCTCTTGGCCTGATCCTGCTTCTATATATGGTGGGGATGACTCTATCGAATATGGGCCTTGTATTTGGAAGGAAAAGAAGTCAGGCTGCATTGCACTTGCTTTGCCTATTATGAACATATTTGTACATGTATTTTGGCAAAAAAAGTTAAACCTCAGAATCTGAGCTGCTCTTCTATATCATCACAACTTTTGATAGCTTTAACACGGTGTTGTGAGCATTATGTTTTCATATCTACTGTAAACACTTATTACATGGTGACGTAATTTGTCTCAATTCTTTGCAAATACCTTTTCACCTTTGTATTATCAGGGTCTGTTATACCACTTGACACATACTAGACTATTTATATCTTTATTTCCATCTATATCCCTATCTTGATATCTATTAGGTATTCCAGAAGAAATAGTTATATTTTTATAGCCAGGAGTATTATAGAACAATACATTAAGAAAACCAAAAATATGTCTTCAAATAAAAATAACATTACAGTACTAATACTAGTAATAAGGAAAAAACAAAACTAATTCATTGTGTCATGTAATACTCATAAACCTATGAGATATCATTATCTTCATCTTACACATGAATAGGCTAGAATTTGGAAAGATTAGATAAGTATGTATGACAGGTAGCTAAGAAGAGTCTTAATTTCCACTAAGGTCTTTTGATTTCCAAATGCTTTCTTTTTCAAATATGTCCAAATAACTTTTAAAGAAGATATGCCCAATTGAATAATTCATTCTTATATGTAAATTAAATTACCCCATCCAAGTAAAACAATGAGCTTTATCTCTGATTTAAATCTATTTGACCACAATCTGATCAGTTAATGAATTTCCTTGTCTTTATCAGATCATTAATGTAAAAATCCAGTTGATAGTATAAGTAAATAACCAGGACTAGGGTTTTATTAGAACATTATATTCATCTGTTGGGAATATATCTATATTTTTTGGCTCTATAGTAATAGGTCTTTTTTTAAACGACTTTTACTATTCATAAGTTTTTAAGTTAAAACAATGTTTTACTTATTTATCCTCATTTTTCATGAAAATTATCCAGAATCAGTAAGTTTAAGGTAGGTGAGTCCATCATGTGGCCATCCTGCAAAGCAGCTGAGAACATTGGTAAAACTTGAATATAGTTTTTTTTTTTTTTTTTTGAATATAGTTTTAATACTATAATTCAATAAGGTGAACAAACCCCAAAAAGCTAAGTGAACAATGTTATTATATTTTCCTAATAAATAAATATATTTTTTCTAAAATAACTATTAAATTCCCATTTAAAATAATCTTTTTTTTAGTGAGTTCTCAAAAGTAAATGTGTGGGGAAGAAATATTCACTTTTGAATACCATTTTTAAATTCACAAATTAATATTAAAGTGATTTTCTTCCTTTGGTCTGGAATGCTATTTCATATGGGTGGAGTCATATTGTCATAGAATATAAAGTCCTGAAACTAGAAATCTTTTCTAGTTAGTGCTTTTCCACATAAGCTGCCATTTGTAATCATTTTCACACTTGGCAGTTTTGTATCCTGCCTTGCCTAAAAGTCTTCATTCAGAATTTCCCTGGCTTTTTTCCAGGGTGGGGGGAAATCTAATTCTTGTTCTACTTTAAATGCTTCCCCTTACATCCATGCGTGCCTGTAATAGTCAATAGATATGAATTTAACTTTAAAGGCCAGTGAGCTGGGTCTCTCTGCCAGTCGGATCCATTAGAATTTGAGGAACGCAGATCCACATAGCAAACACTTAACTGATGCTTTCTCATTCTGCTAATACTCAGCTTTTCACTGACATCAGTCTCGTGTGGCAAAATTGCTTCCAACCTCATTTAAACAGCTGCACACTGGAACAGGGCTAAATGGTGGGTTTTAGTAAGTTTGTGAAGCATAAGTTTGGAGATGCATAAATTAACGTGGCCAAAAGCCAGCTTTCAAGAAATGCGATTGTTATTTAGAGTCCCAAACGTATATTTCGCTTCTCAGGCTGAAAGAAAACAGTTTAAAAATGGAACCTCATGAAGAATGCACTTCTGTCTAACCCTGTGGCTTGAGCCAATATGCACTGACCTTTAACCTCTGGACTCTCAGCTGCTCGGCTTGACCTTCTCAGTCCCAAATATCTGAAAGAACTCTGCTACACCATTCTTATTTTCACAGACATCCAGGACAGCTCAACAGCCACTGCAGTTTCCTTTTCATTAATGTACAACTCTCTATCTTTTCTTCTTTTTCCTTTATTCCTTTCACTATGCCAACCCACACAGACTGCATTACCTTTGGTAAAAATTGCCATTTCTAATGTGTATACTAGCAGAACTGCTTTGTTCTCAAAACCTCACAAAAAGTCATTAATATCGGAACGTAAGTCAAATCGGAGGAAATGAAAAATACCACTGAAAAGTCAATTTAGAACTTCTTTACAATTTTGCTTTTGAAAAAGTCTCATGTCTCAAACACAAACTTGCCTTTCATTTTTGGTAGCCTAGAAAATAAATTTCGACTGTAAAATCATTGCAGAGTGCTAAGATGACTTTGTCAATAAAAGTTTAGGAGAATGTTATTTTTCACACATTTATGTTTTTCCCCTTTAAAAAATCTGTTAAACAAAACCACGAGTTTCCTTCAAGAGCTCTCTGCAGTGCTAAATGCTCCATCTAGTGGCACAATTGAGCCCTGGCAAAACTTATTACACTTGAAATTTATGATGTTTATTTACCTCATTTGTTCAGTGTGGTTTGCTGGTGAGACAAAGAGATTAAGAAATAGGGCACAGTTCCAAAACATATAAAGTTTATGCAACTTTACTTATTAGCATTTTGGTTAAAATAACCTACCATTTTATATTTTTTTAAAAAATCAATTATACTATACATTTATTTCATGCTTTTAAGGAGCATTATATTTCTGCAAGCAAGTTGAAATAACTCATAAAACCAAAGTAGTGTATTGTATAACATTTACATCGATTTTAAACTCTAAAAATGAATTTAAAAATAATTTAAGAATGACAGATAATTTAAACAAAAGACATGCTATTTACCTTTAGTTCTTTTTGCACTGAACTTTTTCATAAAATATAAAAATGAATTAAAATTAGGCACTAGTTTAATATTGCTCATGACCCTTACATATAATTATCTAAATCAGGGTTCAGCAAAACTATTACCACAAAGGGCCATACAGTAACTATTTTGGCTTTGTGGGCTATATATAAAGGCATCTAATTCATAGTCTATTTGTTGCTGTTTTATTCCTGTGTGTGTGTGTGTGTTTACATCTGTTTAAAAAAGAAAAAGATTCTCAGTTCTTGGACTGTCAAAAACAGACAATGCCTCATCTTCGGCGGGCAGGCTGGAGTTTGCCAACTCCTGATCTAAATGACTAGGTTTAGAAAAAGGGCGCTTTTGTGATGCTTCAAACAAATAATGATAAAGTGATGACATCTTACTTTTCATTTAGTTACTTTTTGGAAAATCATTAGCATGATGAAAGAAAGTCTTACAGTTATATTCAACAAGGTATTTTTTTGCATATAGAGAACCACGGTGTTATGATGTGTAGCATGACAGAAAGCAGTTAAATCTTAAAGAAAACTGTAGTAGCTCTCACTAAGGCTTGTTAAGGAGAGCAAAAATCATGTGACCAACCAACAGTACAAGTTTTTGTTTAAGAAATCATTGCAGTTTTGTGACAGGCATCAATTCTTAAATAGAGTTTGTTCACATGATTTGTTGTGACTTACACAAAGGAAATACTGTAGTAGGCAAAAGTGTTGTCCTCAACAATTTTGACGTTTTCTGGGCCATTGGGAATTGCATTCGCTTGATCCTGAGGTCAGTCATGGCTATGTGAATTGCTTTGCCCAATGAAACATGAGCAGAAATAAAATAATGCCATTTATGCCTAAGAATATTTAATTACCTATGCCATAAAAACCAGGGGAACTGCTTCCTGACGTTTCAATAATGGTTTGCCATGACTGAGGATGTCACACCTGAGTTAGCTCTCCAGGCTAGTGGGAGATTTTGAGGGAGAGTGCAATGTACCTTTGTTGTTTAACACCACTGATGTTTTAGATTTTCCTTGTTACTACTAGATTAATATTTTCCAAGTTTATGTAATCTTTCATAATCTGACTGTCACAAATACTCTGATCCAGTTTTGAAAAGACAATTTTGGGCGCTCACTTTGACAGCACATATACTAAAATTGGAATGACATAGAGAAGATCAGTTGCCCCTGTCCTGAAGCATTCCATATCTTTTAATGGGGGAAAGTGTGGGAGGAGGAGGGGTGGGGTATATGAGAGTCCCCTATATTTTCAATGGAAAATTCATGTAATCTAAAGCTTATTTAAAAATGAAAAAAAAAATTAAAAAAAGATAAATTGGCAATGATCAAGGTGATCAAGGCACTTACTGGTTGATACTTTCACTATTACGGTTTTGATTACTATTTGATACTCAATTGAGTGGTTGGTCATTCTGCCCAAATCTCTTATTCTGGGATCAGTGAAGACGTGTTTATAAATACAAAGAAAGAAGCACTTAGATCTCAAATTATATTAGGTAAAACTGAACTGAGAATAAAATTTGAAAATGCACAGAAAGTTCAAGAAATTCTTTATCTTTTTTAGGGAAACCAACTTCCTCATTGAAAGGAGCAAAATTATGCAGTGCTTGTAGAAATGATGACTATACAGAGAAACTGCAGTGGAAAATAAAACAATAATTCATTAATGTGTGAGATTGATAATTTACAAAAAATTAAAAAATAGAAATGGATGGAGGTCTCCATTGTATTTAATTTTGATTGCTAAGCATAGTCCAATAATTTCCTTTTTTAATAAAGCATTTACAAATATTATAAATATTAATGAGGAGCTTTTAAAATTTGGAGAATAAGACATGGTTAAAATGTCTTATTTTATTTAATGTCTTGGCACTTGCCAAGGCACATTATTATAAATATCTTCCTTTTACAGAAAATGCAAATGTAAAATGTTATGTTTAATGTCCATAAGATAGGAGGACTTACCCATATTATTTTTAGATTGTATATTTTTATAGTAAAAAGTCAAAGATGGGAAAGAAAACGTAGTCATAAACTTAATTTTGAAATTCTTTGGACTGGGCTGTTTTGATTCAAAGATATATATACTATCTCTATTTATTGAGGATGAAGCAACTTGTAATTTGTAAGAGTAAAGAAGTCCAAACATATATACAATCCTTCTACTGAGTTTATATAAATTACATAATTCAATTATAGCAAAGATTTATTTTAAAAGTTCAGAAAATTTTTAACTTTGTAAAATGAGAAATATATTTTAAATAACAAATACATTACAGACAAATAATGCACCATATATGGTGACATAAAAATGTATCATGTGGGAGCAAATGTGGCTCAGTGGTTGAGCAACAGTTTTCCACATACGAGGTACCGGGTTTAATCCCAGACTGCGGTACCTCAAAAAAAAAATTATGATGTAAGTACACATATATTACTCTTTAATAAAATAAACTGAAAAGTGAATACAATGAAGATAAAACAATTTAAAAATTTTGTCCATACTTAAAACATACACTTTTATTCACATAGAAAATTATTCTGATGTCCTGGCCTAAGTAGAAACTGCACCAAAGGTTGTTTTTTGTGTTTGTTTGTTTCTTTTCATAAAGGGGGATAGTTGGCTTGTTATCTATAATAATCAACAGCAGTCATTTGAGATGAGATGCAACTGGTGGGGATTATGGGCATAATTTACTTCCTTAGGACAGAGCATTTCTGCTTGAAGCTAAATGGCCCCCTGCAGATATCGAAATCAGAACTTTGGCTTCTTTAACTCTGTACACAGATCAACATAATTAACTAGTTCAGAACTACCAAATAGGAATAACTGTCACATTATTTTTAAAATAGTGTGGAAAAATAAAACAAACTATAGACAGCAAAGTTGGCATTTTGCCTGATTTATATATACCAACACATCATTTGACAAACAAGGAAACAGCTAATCCAGACCAAAGTGGTAGGTAGCTTCCCCATGTCAACTGTCTGTCACAGAATTAGGAAAGAGTTTGGTCTTGGTACTTTTTCCATGATTACTTACATTTTATGTCAACTAAATTGGCCATAAATTAATGCACTGAAATTCATTTCTATTTTCTGCGCGTCTAACCTAGCTTTTAAAGAGCACCATAAAAAAACTTTCTTTCAGGATTAAGCAGCAAGTATGTGCTATAATTTATCACATACTTATATACATACTTATTTTGACTAAGCAGAAATCACATTCACCTTGTGCCAGGACGTAGCTTTGCTTCCAGAGTGTGAATTGTCACAAAAGAATTATGATTCTGTAATTTTATGTAGATATGAATTAGTTCCCAGACATATAAAATGAGTCAACATATGTTTTACCTGAGCCAATTATATGCATGCCCTTAGGATTTACTGAATATATATTGATCAGAATTGGAAGACAAAAGGGTTGGCATTGTTTTTGAAAGAAACAGATGATTCCTTACAATACTTTATTTAATCATAAAGGGCCAAGTCAATTTTTTTTCATTAAATATTAAAACAAATTAGAAGTAAGGCCTTACTTTCAATACTTTCCAGCTAATCAGGGGAACAATACAGATTACCACCACAGAACATCATGCTTAGTATTCTTCAATGGGTCCCTATATTAGATAAGCCCAAGTGTCTGAACACATCATCCAAGGTTCATTGTGACTTGACACATACCTATCTCTGCTTTGCCAAGCCAAGATTTATGCTTTAAAATACTTAATAGCATATATTACCTCACGTACATCTTATGGTTTCACTTATCTGTATATTTAAAGCACATCCCCTCTGCCTGAAACACCCTTTCAATAAGTGGTAGTTTGATATCATTTATGAATTCCAAAAAGAGATATAGATTATGTTTGTAAGCTCATCTGTTTCTCTGGGCATGATACCCTTTGATTGTATTAGATTCAGCTGAGATGTATTTGATTAAACTATGTTAAGACGAGGGCTTTGATTTGACCATGTCATTAGGGTGACTCAGTTTGAGTTCCCACCCCTTTGGTGGACTATACAAATGGAAACTCAATCAAGAGCAAGAAAAGAGAGACATATCCATAGACATTGCAGATGGCCTGGGAAGATAAATGGGCCATTTGCCTGATAGTTTACAGATGATCTTGTGAAGAGAACAGAGCAGTTGAGCCTGGAAAGAAAGGAACCCCGGGAAAAGAGATGAGGCCTATGCCAGCCTACAGCTGAGATCAGAAGAAGCTGGACATAAGGAGACTTAAGAGGGAAGAGGAAGACTAAATCTTTGCAGATGTCGCCCGACATCTTGTTTCAACATCTTGGTTCAACATGTGGCAACAGAGTAACTTTGAGTTGGACTTTTTAGGGCCTTGTAACTGTGAGCTTCTACCCCATATAGATAACCTTTATAAAAGCTAACAGATTTCTGGTACTTTGCATCAGCATCCTTTTGGCTGACGAATGCCCAACCTACCCTGGACAATCTCTTCCTGATTCCTTAAGAATCATTCTGGTTTGGTCTGCACCTAGGAAACTTAGAAATTGTCTCAGTGTTTCTCTCCTTTGTTCTGGTGGATCTCTCTGCATAATACTAAATTAACACACTATAATGAAATTTATATATATGTTTGTTTCTTTCCCTAGATTACAGAACTAGTTTATTCATCTTCGCTCCTCTGGCTTCAAGCCTAGTTAGTACCTGGCACATGGTTGAGGGTTTCTGAATCTTGGCTGAATTGAATTTGAAAATTGGATAAATTTATGGGGAAATAATGGTAGCTCTAAGTAGTTTACCTGAATACTTCTTCATGAACAAAATTTAACTGCACAAATCCTCTTTGCCCATTATAAAAACAAACAAACAAAAAACAACAACTCTGTCTTGATCATTCTTTAGGTATGTTTTTACCTATTTGAACTTCAGGAAGGATTGAGTGATTGTAAGAGAAAAGGAGGTTTTAACAAGCCATACTGACTTGCCTGTACAAATAAAATTTTATTGGTTTTCAAATGTCTTAGTTTGGTTGCTATAGCAAAGTACTACAAACAAGGTAACTTAAAACAACAGAAATTTATTGTCTCACTATTTTGGACACTAGAAGCCTGAAAAAAGGTTTTGGCAGAGCCATGCATCCTCAGAAGTATGAGGGTTCTTGTGGGGGCTTAACAGCATTCTATGGCATAAGTCTAACCCTACTTCCATCACAACTCTGCCTTTTCTCACTTTATGTCTCTTACTGACTGTCAAAATTCCTTGCTTCATATGAATACTAGCCATATTAAGTTTGGTCCCACTCTATTCCAATTTGGTTTCATCTTAAAAAATAACATCTTGAAAGATTCTTTTCCCAAATAAGATCACATTCCCAGTACTGGAGATTAGGACTTGAACAGATCTTTTTTAGGGACACATTTCAATTCACAACACAGAACAAATTGCTAGATTTAGAAGTGGCCATGTAGTACAAAAATACCTTTTCTTTTATGGCTGAGCCTGTTTTGGAAGTCAACAGACTATCAATTATAAATAATATTTTTTATTTAATAAAATATTAAATGATGGACAGGATGGGTGCTCTTCAAACTCTGATCCAGACAAACCTGAGTATTTTACTTACTAGAAAATATCATGATTGAATAATATCTTATAATTGTGTGTATGAAAATAGTTGTTAGAAATTGAATTATTTAATCAAAAAATTAAAACTTGGGTAAAACATTAATACCTTTAATTATTTTAAGTGCAGTGATTCAAATGGCTTTCAAACTTATAATTAGAAAAGAAAGAAAAATGGGTAAAAACTATAAAGGGAGAGATGCTTTAGGAGATGCTCTAATTCTCAAAATTACTTTACTCTGAAGAAAACTCTCTGTGAAAGTGGTAAATTCACAGTCACTGGAGATATTCAACATTAGCTGGACAAGAGCTGTCATGGATTCTATAGAAAGGACTCAAGCATCTCCTGATAGTTAAAGGACCTGGCATTTAAGGAAAATACCATCAGATGGTAGGGTGTTTTTCAAGCTTTTCTTAACGCATTTTGTGATCCAAAGGAGTAGCGTAAGGATGGCAGGTTGTTTGTTGAAGGATAATACTTCTGTGATCCATACAAAGAACTACTAATGGAAAATGTCTCTCTGGATGTTAGTATCTTTTTTTTTAAAGCACATCTAGTTCAGCACTTAATAGTCTACATATTATGGAAAATATGAGTGTTGTCATGACAACTGGATGGAAAATTTAGTCAATGTAATTCATTCCACATAATGCTGTATTCTCTTCCTTCCTACTTGTTTGAAAAATAATTCCTCACAAAATCCATACTCTGCACTGAAATAACCTGCAATATGTGTGATAATATATACTCCAATGGTAAATAACATATTAAAGGTAATTTTTATTTGTCCTTTCAGATGCTGGAAATATTGGCCTGGTGAGAAGCCAGTTGTTACATTGGGCATAGTGGGAACACAGGCTCAGATACAACAGAAACTTTCATGGAATAACTGCTTTATTACTTACACAGAATAAAGGGACCGAAAGAACATGGGGAAGAGATTCCCATCATGAACAGCTCCCAGCGAGGCAAACTGCTCAAACCAGGATCAGTGTTTGGTGGCTCCCCATGCCTACTTCGCTTTGGAGAAGAGAAACAAATCTGTGCAGCCCCAAGGCTGGTAATTTATATAACCCAGAGGAAGGAACATTATCCCTGAGAGTTCAGACCTGATAAGCAGCTGGAACTGCTTGCTCCTGGGTTTTGTATTTAAGGTATGGTCAGGCCCTTTCATTAGATATTGCATGTCTCCCAGACCACAGAATGGAAACAGATTGAAATATCTGCACACAATAGAAAAGGAGGCAAGGATAGGCTATGTGAGGGCTGGTGGATGGCCCATAGGCATGCTCCTGACTTCCCTAGCACCTGGCTCTACTTCTTTATCCACCAAGTCAAGTCAATGTGGTGGCCTTTGAATGCATTGTGGCCCCCCTCCCCACCCCAGGTTTAAACTGAACTCAGGAGGGATTCTTTCCTGACAAGGCAAAGATTAGATTCATGGGCACATTTGAAATGTCAAAGTGAGGTATATCATTCAATTCACAATCTGTAGATTCAGAGCAGACTGAGGCACCAGGCAATGGGATGGAAATCTGAAATATTAGACTAGAGCAAGAAGGGTCATGGAGAGTATCTGGTTATGAAAGTATTCAATGAAATAAGTAACTGGAAAATCAGACTAAAATGATTTCATTCTACTCCATTCTCTAGAAATCCTGTAACTTCAAATTAATATAGGTGAATCTATGAATGGAAAAAACACTATTATGCACATTTTCTTACACCATTACATATTTTCAACATTAGAGACAAGCAGAAACCTTGCAAAGATGATATAATTTCTACCAGTCCCTCAGTCAGCTCAAAATAGAAACTCAGTGAAGGGAGTAGGTATAGTTCAGTGATTGAACTCCTGCTTCCTATGTACAAGGTCCTGGGTTCAATCCCCAGTACCTCTGGAAAGAAAAAAAAAAGAAAAAAAGAAAGTCAGTGAAACAGGAAATATAAACATGCTCCAACATATCTGTCTTATTTTAGAGAAATTCAGATTTGTGGCTATGCAATTACATGACTCTTCTCTTCAAAATTTATATTTAATAATTCATGAAAATTTGAGCAATATAAGGTTCACCATAATCTATACCAAACTTTTCAGCTATTCCACCATTGTCCTATCTTTCCTGTCTACTCTGGACTAGAGAAAAATAAATGTAATGAAAGAATTGGCATCTGAAAAGAAAAAAGATAAACATTTTAATGAAATATTTAAATACTTCAGTTTCAGTGGTAGAGTATTAAATAGCATAAATATTTAAAATGTCAGTTTATTGTAATTTATTCTGTAGTATTCATCATACATTTGCTGAATTGTATTAGAAATTAAAAGTTAAGAGAAAAAATTATTTATTTTGCATAAAGAATTTTTTTTCAAGAGGTAATATAATATAGTGGTTAAATGCTGGACTCCTAAGCCAAACTGGCTGGGTTTAAATGCAGGATTAATAATTGTCTACACGTACTATTACCTTTGTCAAATTGTAAACACAGGTTTAGAGCAATGATGATTAAGGGTCTTAAATTCCTTGACATCAAGGGAGCTCCACCTACTTCCTAAAAATAGTAAAGGCTCTTTTAAGAAAAAGAAATGGAGAAAATGGCCATTGTGTAGGCAAATAATATCTACCACACCGGAGAATGCCTCCATTATTTGCAATTCCCTCTCCCATTAGTGATTTTGTATAAGCCCATCTTTCTTTTAAGTTTATATACATTGAAGTCTTCTGTCCACATAGTCAGAAATAAATTTTAAAAGACAATTTCGGTATAAACATAAATCACTACATTTTAAACTGTAAAAGAAGACATAAGTTTAATGTGAAAACCCTGCTCAGAAAAATCTTGCTCCCCCAAAAACAAAAAAAGATAAGCAGAAAAGAGAATATAAACTAAGTTAAAGCTTGTCATTTACTTTACCTATTTCTCTCAATCCATTATATATAGTGTTGGATTTGTTTAGATATTCTGGTAATGTCTCCCCTTTACTCTAAATTTATGTTCTTAATAAAATTTTCGAATTGCATAAAAATAATGAGACACAGTGAGGTCACGTAGCTGGCAGAAAGTTAGAGACTCAATGCCAATAGTTCTCAACTGGTATTTACAAACCACTGGGGATGTTACTAAAGACATATCGCTGTATAAAGTGTATTTTTGCTGCAGCTGAATACATACTCACTTATACCACTGTCTGTCAAATGTTATATTTAGAATAAAAAGAATATAGACTCTTAAAACCTTAAGTATAATAAATTTAATCAAGTAGAAATATGTAGAATATCTTTATAAATATATAGGGGGATTTATAAAAATTCAGGAAATACTTATTCTTAAGAAACTCAAAATTGTAAAAGAATCAGTATCATATAGAACTTACTCACTAACCAAAAGCTAATAACAATAAAAAGCTACAGTGAAAAGATAAATAACATACAGAAAACATGTATGCTTGGATTCTACATTTCTAAATAACCCAAGACTTAAAAATAATATATAATAGTGAATTTTGAAATATTTGGAATTAAATGATAATGAAAACACTTAATTTCAAAAAGTGTCAGGTACAACTAAAATAGAACCTGGGAGGAAATCTTTTTGTCCTAAATGCATGGGTTAGAAGAGAAGAAATTTAAAAAAGAAACAAAGAAAGAAAGCATAACACCTATGAGCTTGAATTCAAATCAAGACATTAAAAAAAGAAAAAAAAAGTGAAACATGAAAAATAAATATAAAATAACAATTGACAAAATAAAAAATAAAGAAATAGAGCTTTAAAACACACCCAGGTTGAGTCTTTGAAAAGACTAATCAAAGCAAAAGAAAAGAGGAGATAGAAAGTGTGCCACATAAAAATAATTTGAGGAAAATAAAAAGGGACCGGAATTTAAATGTAATATTATACTAAACAAATCTGAAAGATACTTAATTTTTTACTTGAATGTTAAATTAAGTTAACATATAAATAAAATTTTTGAAATATATTCCTTTGAATTATCTAATAAACTAACAATGGCATTAAAACTGATTGTCAGCATTAAAATTGTTAGGGCAAAATTTCCACCAACTCCTCATAGATTTAAAATTATTGGTTAATTTTTAAAATTGTTACTCAGATCTTAGTAGTAGCTAAAAGATGCTACAATCAGTGTAATTGTTTGACATATGAACCACCTCAAATTTCCCCATGGATTTCTTTTTGAATTCATGCTACAAATTCAATAAGTAAATAATTTCTCTTAACATCAATAATATTGTTCATGTTGTTTAATCGTTTCCAAGTTTCTACTGAATTACATTCAAAATTTTCTAGTCCTTAATTTTGTTACATTTAGCATCTTTGTTATCAACTAAGTCACAAAAGTCAATTATTAGATTGTCATATTTTATTGGTTTTGATATTTTAACATTTTTGTTCATCTTCATTTTAAGAATAGTGAAAAATTATTTAGTCAATACTCATGATTAAATAAATTTAAGGAATTTAAAATGTTCATTTTAATTTTAACTGCTGTCATAGAACAGCAAATACATTTTTATATTTTTATTTTTTTTGCTATGGAAGTGTTAGTTTATTTTTAATATTGTATCCTATTTTTAAAATTTCTGTATCTTCATTTGGTAGGCAGAATATTGACATTTTTAAAAATTTATTTATTTATTTTAAAGAAACATTTAGATTATATAAATGTTACATTAAAAATATAGGGGATTCCCATATGCCCCACTCCCTCCCACTCACACACTTTCCCACATTAACAACATCCTTCATTTGTGTGGTACATTTGTTACACTTGATGAGCACATTGAAGCATTGCCACTAACTGTGGATTATAGTTTACATTGCACTTTACACTCTGTCCTGCACGGTTTAAAAAACATCTACATTTCAAACTCCAGAACTTGTGACTATGTTCTTTTGCATGGACAAAGTGTCATTGCAGAGGTGATTAAGGTAAAGGATCTTTAGATGGGAAGATTATCCTGGATAAGTTGGATGGGACTGACTTAATATCATGGGTTCTCAAAAATCAAAGAGGGAAGCTGAAGAGGAGAGGCAGGAGATGTGACTATGGAAGAATGTCAGATAGAGGCAACATTCCTGGCTGAATTGAAAATGGAGAAAAGGGTGGGCATGAGTCAAGTCATGCAGGCAGACTCTAGAAGCTAGTAAAGAAAAAGAGGTGGATTTTCTCCTAGATCTTCCAGAAGGACTACAGTCCTGCCACTGCCTTGATTTTAGCCCAATGAGACACACATAGAACTTCTGACCTACAGATCAGTATGTTTTCAGCAATAGAAAACTAATACACTTCCCTTTCATAATTTCCTCATTTAGTATTATATGTTCAGCATTTTTATTATTCATTAATTGTTAACTTTAATATGTGAACATTTGTTTACCTGTAAAGTTAAAGGTTTTGGAAACTGTAAGAACATTATCAATCAATCTTTTGTTTTTCCATTTTGCAAACATTCAAGAACTAACTTTTCACAATTTCCATTAAAGTCAATATGCAAGTGTTGATAAACTTCCAAATTGCTTTTGATGTTCCAGCACTATAGGGTACCGCCCATCAGGGTCCTAAAGTTCTTTCTATTGAGATTACTTCAGTTCCCAGATCCATATATTTTTAAATTCTCTGTTTTTTTGTTTGAAGTATAGTAATGTAAAACAAGAGAAACCCATTTTGTAATTTGTTTCATTTGTATCTTTTCTATTGTATTATCCAGAGATAATTTTGATATATGTAAAACTAGATTGAAGCATATAGATAAAACATTTTAAATTCCAGCTGAATCTTCAGGCTTCTTCCCTGATATTATTTTGATATCTTCTGTATAAAGTCCAACAAAGTTTTCATGTTAATATATATATATTTCTTCGAGGTACTGGGACCGAGGATTGAACCCTGGACCTCCTATGTGGGAGGCCAGTGCTCAACCACAGAGACATATTAGTTCCCTTGAGTTGGTTTTTGTCATTTGTTTGCTTGTTGCTTGTTTATGTTTTCTTTAAGAGGCACCATGAACCAAACTTGGAAGCACCCATGTAGGAGGCGGGCACTCAACTGCTTGAGTCACATCCACTCCTTTCACTTGTTTTCTTCTTGAAACTATTTTTTCCAAAGTACTAACAATAAAATTTGATGGTTATTTCTAATTTTTATTTACTTTATTTATACTCCTTGATAAAATATTTTCATAAGCTTTTATTGATTCAAATGCTTTACGGTATGAGATATATTTTTCCACTTAAGCTATGTGGTGTAAAAAAACATTTTCACCATTCTGTTCAAATATGTGAATATTTACCATTCAATTTATTACATAAGTCTTTTAGATCTATATTTTTGGAATATTACCAACAATATATCAGAAAGTTTTTTGCAGTAAGTATGTTATTTTTCAACTAACTTCTTTTGTTCTGACTTAGACACAATGTCAAAGGATATACCAGGACATTCTGAGTTTTGTACAGTATCATGAAAGAAATTCTAGCCTGAGGTTTTTCATTCCTCAATTGCTTTCTAAGATTTTATATATTTATAAATATATAAATATTTGTTATATTTAAATAAGAAACTTATCCAATCTTTGTTATCTTTTCAGTCTGAAATTTCAGTCCTATTGTAAATTCTTGTATATCTCTAAACACCATTTGTTTTGGAATTACAACACATAAACAATAAAAATAGGTAAAAAATTAAATGTTAGAAACAATAATAATTAGGTTGGAGAATAATAATAAACCTGTGGATTTCTTAGGCAAAGATTTCATAAAACAAGAACAATACAACTGTGGCACCTTCCATGACCAGTTAAACTGAAAAATAATGATGTGTGGTAGGTTGAACCACAATTCTCTAATACCAGGTTTCTTTCTTACGGAAACACTATATATATAAAACAAATGAAATTAGGAGGGCCTATTTAACTTGATTTGATCAAATAAATATAAGCAGGGATGATGTGCCACTTTTGGAAATAAGCATAATAACTTTGGCTCTTTGTTCCTTTGCTGAGGCAAAGATGGTTATTGTGGATGGTAGCCACACCAACTGCATGGATATCAGAATGAGGGCAGCAAAAATGGGGAGCACAACCCCAATTGACTCATAATGCATACAGTGTGAGTTAAAAACTGTTTTGTGTGGGTTACTGAGGTTTTTCAGTTTTATTAACCATAGCGAACCATAGCCTAACCTGATTGATGCATAATGCAAAGTTTCTCAGATGTGCCTACAACAGGAGACACCTTTATTAACAACCTTTAACCACCTATGACAATTACTTTGAATTATGATCATACAGACATATGCATATATATATACGTATAATGTGATGAGATATATTCACAACAGCAATGTTTTCACATGAGCACTACGATATATGATAAAGTTGTTCTTAGCAGCATTACTCATAAAACCCAAACACTGAAAAAAACTTCTATATTGTCAAACTGATAAAAGAATCATAATGTGTGTGTGTGAGTGAGTGTGTTTGTGTGTTTTATTGATTACTCTCTGAATCCTGCAAGCAGACGGGGAAAAACAAAGCCCTGTTTCACTATGTAATTACATGCCACATCCCACACCTAGATGTCTGTTTGGCTTGGAAATAGAGTCTCTGGATAAAAAGCCACTTTCCCTACCAACTTTATATTAGGGAAGTGGGGGTTTGAAATTTCTTAGAATAACATCTATTGAACCAGTCCATGATCAAACCATTTACACCAATGTATTGGTGATTGTTGTTAGAAAACATTTTAGGTAGCTAAGTCATTAGTTCTCAGCTTGATATGACTTTCCCATTCTAGAAAACACCAAATAATCATTCATAAATTCAACCTATATTTATGAACATTTATTATGTGTCAAGAATATATGGGAAGCGGATATAACTCAAGTGATTGGGCTCCCATCTACCATATAGGAGGTCCAGGGTTGGATTCCTGGGGCCTCCTGGTGAAGGAAAGCTCGAGTGTGCGATGAATTGGCCTGAGCGGAGAGCTGGCTCAGGCGGAGTGCTGGCGCAGCAAGATGATGCCACAAAAAGACACACAGAGGAGAGACAATAAGAGATGCAGCAGACCAGGGAGCTGAGGTGGCACAAGAGATTGAGCACCTCTCTCCACTCTGGAAGGTCCAAGGATGGGTTCCCGGTGCTGCCTAAAGAGAAGACAAGCAGACACAGAAGAACACAGAAAGAACAGACAGCAAGCGCAAAGCAACGAGACAGGGGAAAGCAAATAAATAAATAAATCTTTTAAAAAAATATATATTAAGCTAAGTATATCAAGATGCATAACATATAATCATGATGTTGAGGGACTTACAATCTAGGCCAGAGGTCAGCAAACTTTCTGGAAATGACCAGACAGTATTTCAAAGTTTGCAGGCCATATATGTTTTTTCTCACACATCCTTTGTTTTTTGTTTATTTGTTCATTTGTTTTGTTGTTTATGTTTTTACAACCTTCTAAAATGTAAGAACCAATTTTAGTCAGAAACCCATTCAAAAAAAAAATGATTGGGATAAGGGATAATGGCTCTAGTTTGTTGATATCTAGATGAGTTAACAAAATCAGAAACTAGGCAAAATGCCAAGAAATGCAGAGTCCAACAATGTTGTCTAATTATTCCTCATGACTCAAAAACAAACAGGACCAAGATGGCAGGATGATATGTTCCAGGTTGCCATTCCCCCACAGAATCTTTGAACAACTAGCAAAAACTCACAAAGACATCTTCCTTAAAATTCCAGAAAAGAGTTCAAGGGTTGCAGAATCTGAGCAAATGCTGATTCAACTCATGTTGAGTGAAATAAACCAGACACTGAAATCCAAATATTGTATAATGTCACTGATATGAAATAATTAGAACAAGCAAATTCATAATGTCATAAACTAGACTATAGGTTACCAGGGGAAGAGGTAGGGTAAGGAATGGTGAGTTAATGCTTTATTGGTATAGAATTTCTGCTTGGGAAGATGAAAAAAGTTTTAGTGAAAAATGGGGCTGAGGAAAGCGGATGTGGCTCAAATGATTGGGACCATACGGGAGGTACTGGGTTTGATTCCCGGGGCCTCCTGGTGAAGGCGAGCTGGCTCATGCAGTAAGTTGGCCTGTGTGGAATGCTGGCCCCCACGTAGAGCTGGCACAACAAAAAGAGTCAAAGACAAGAGACAACGAGAGACACAACAAACCAGGGAGCTGTGGTGGCTCAAGTGATTGAGTGCGTCTCTCCCACATCTGAGGTCCCAGGATTGGTCCCCAGTGCCTCCTAAAGAGAAGACAAGACGAGAACACATGCAGACACAGAGAGCACACAGCAAAATGGACACAGAGAGCAGACAGTAAGTGCAAAAACAATAAGGACAGGGAATAAATAAATAAAATAAACCTTTAAAAAATGGTGGTGATAGTAGCATAATATTTTAATTGCAATTAACAGCACTGAGTTATATATTTGAATATGGTTAAAAAGGGAAATTTTTAGAATGTATATGTGTTACTAGAATAAAAATTTTTAAAAAATAAAAACAATAAATTGTAGGGCTGTACAATACAAATAGAATGCTAATGTAAACCCTAGACTATAGATAATAGTAACTCTAATAATATTGTTTCATTAACATAGTACACTACCACAAGTTTTTAATAAAAGAGAGAGTATTATGGAACTTTGTAATTTCTGCATGATTTTCCTGTAAATCTAAAACTTCTTAAAAAAAAAAAAAAAAGATAGGAGAAGCTTGGATCATCCTTGCTGGAAACTTGCCCACCCCTCCCCAGAGTGGTGTGTGCCCAGCCTGCACTCTCATTGTGTGTTTATGTCTCAATCCTGAGGCATCAGAGTAACCCTTATGCACATACTGGGTTGCCTACATGTCAGTGCCAATGCTATTTGTGGTTGTCGTTAGCTCCTATCACTCAAGGAAATATCAGTCAATAGCTGGATATAAACTTAAAAACCAGAGAGATAAGAGATTAAATCCCAGAGTTCACACTTATAATATTACAATAAACACAATGCCACAAAAAATTACAGGACAAAGAAATAGGAAATGTTGGTCCATGCAAAAGAAGAAGATAAATATTCAGAAATCATTAATAAAGGGGATGAGAATTTTGGACATACACACTAAAAAATGATCCTCAATATGTTCAAGGAGATAAAGGAAACACAGAGAAAAAAAAATGATATAAGAAAAATAGTGAATGAACAATATGGGAATCTCTTTGAGATACTCACTAAGGAAAAAACAGAAATATTGGAGTTGGAGACCACAATAACTGAAATAAAAAATTTCCTAGAGGTTTTCAACAGCAGATGAGCTGGAAGATGCAAAAAATCCATTCTCTCAAACACAAGACAATTGAAATGCTTCAGGCTGAGAAGCAGAAATGAGAAAGAATTTATATATATATATATATACATATATATAGATAGATAGATTCTGAGAGACTAGTGAAACACCATCAAGTGTACCTGAAGGAGAAGAATGAGAGAAGGGGTAGAAGGAATATTCAGAGAAATAATGGCAGAAATCCCAAATTTAACAACAGATATGAACAAGCACATTCAACAAATCCAACAAATCCCAAACAAGATAAACTCAAAGAAAACATTGCCCAGAAATATAGTAATCAAACTGTATAATGCCAAGGCCAATGAGAGAGTTCTGAAAGCAATAATAGAAAAACAATATGTTAAATGTAAAGGAGTCCCAAAAACATTAAGTGCCAATTTCTTATCAGAAACCATGAAAGCAAGAAGGTGGTGGGATGAAATAGTGTGTTGGAAGAAAACAATTGCTAAACAAGAATTTTATATCCAGTGAGACTGACTTTCAAAAATGAGGACAAAATTAAGACATTCTCTGATAAAATATGACAGAGTTTGTAACGTTACCTGTCCTACTAAATGCTAAAAGAAGTCCTTCAGTCTAAAAGGAAAGGACACTTGACAGTGGTTCAAAATGGTGTAAAGAAATAAAGACCTCCAATAAAGGTAATCATATGGGTCATTATAAAAGTCAGTACAATTTAGTGTTTGGAATGTGACTTCACTTTTTACTTCTTATAGTTTCTGAAGTGCTAATGCATAAAAATTAATGATAAATCTCTGGTTTTTTACTTTATAAAGATATAATGTATAACACATACAACAAAAAGGTGGGAGGATGGAAGGATATAAGAAATATATATGTGTATATTACTGAAGTTAATTTGGTATCAAATCAAACTTGATTGCTATAGATTTAGGATGATCAAATTAAGCCCCATCATACCCACAAGGAAAAATATATGAAAAATATATACAGAAAGAAATAAGAAGGAGTTGAATATGGCACAGCACAAAAAATCAAATAAATATGAAAGTACCAATTAATGGAAGAATTGAGGGACATAAAATTGAGGCACATTAAAGGCTTACAAAGAAAAAATAGCAAAACAGCAAAAGACAGTCCTGCTGCTTCAAATGTAAATGGATTAAACTCTCAGTCAATGGGCAGAGACTGCTAAAATGGATAAAAATATACAAACCACCTTTATGCTCTGCACTTGAGATTCATGTTAAATTCAGAGACACCAGAAGATTGAAAGTAAAAGGATGGGAAAATATGCCATATAAATATAAACCAAAAGAGAGATAGGCTAGCTATGTTAATATCAGATAAAATAGACTTTAAGTCAGAAACTGTTATAAGGGACAAAGAAGATCATTATACACTGATAAAGAGGTCAATTTAACAAGAAGCTATAACAATTATAAATATACATGCACCTAACAGTAGGGCCCCAAAATATACGAAACAAATATTGACAGATTTGAAGGGATAAATAGTTCTACATTAATAATAGAACACTTCAATGTACCACTTTCAGTAATATATAGAACATCTAGACTGAAGAACAATAAGGATGAGAACACTTAAATGATACTACAAACCAACTAGAACCAACAAGCATATATAGAACACTTCACCCTACAGCAGCAGAGTATGCATTGTTCTTTATTACACATTCTACAGAGTTGACACTTGTGTTGTTTTGAAGCTGTAGGTACTCTGGAAAACATGTCCTTGAAGTTAATCCATTTCTGCGGATGAAACCCATTGTATGTAGGACCTTTTGATGAGGGTACTTCAGTTAAGGTGAGACATACCTCATTCAGGATGGTCTTAATCCTATTAATGGAGTCATTTATAAACAAATGAATACAGAGAGAGAGAGAGAGAGAGAGAGAGAGAGAGAGAGAGAGAGAGAGAGAAAGAAAGAAAGCCATGGAAGCAAGATGCTAAAACCTGGAAGGGAAAGGAGAGACCAGCAGATGCCACCATGTGCCTTGCCATGTGGCAGAGAAACCAAGGATCAACAGCAGCTAGTCTTCAGGAAGAATGCATTGCCTTATTGATGCCTTGATTTGGACAGTTTCATGTTGATGCCTCAAATTTGTAAGCTAATATATTCCCATCACTTAAGCCAACACATTTCATGGAATTTTCTTGAAGCAGCCTAGGAAACTCAAATGACCATATATTAGTTTGCAGAACAAACATTAATAAATGTAAAAATACTGGAATCATGCAATGTGTCTTTCTGAACACAATGGAAAGAAGGAAGAAATCAATAACAGAGGGAGAAGTAGAAAATTCACAAATATGTGGAAATAAAATAACACACTCTTAATGAATGGATCAAAAAAAGAAAACATTAAGGAAATTAGGAAATACCCTGAAGAAAATGAAAATGAAAACAAAACATACCAAAACTTAGGGGGTGCAGCAAAGGTGGTGATGAAAGGAAAATTCATAGCACAAATGCTTACATTAAAAAAGAAGAAATATCTCAAATCAGAACCCTAACCTCACAACTGGAGGATCTAGGAAAATAAGAACAAACCAAACCCAAAGCAAGTAGAAGGAAGGGAATTATAAAGATCAGAGTAGAGAAAATGAAATAGAGAACAACAACAAAAAATAGTACACAGACTCAACAAAACCAACCTTGATTCTTTGAGAATTTCAGTAAAATCAACAAACATTTTCCTAGACAGATAAAGAAAAAAAAGGGAGGACACAAATAACTAGAATCAAAATTTAAAGTGTGGATATTACTATTAATTTATAGAAACAAATAAAAATATTTTTAAAATTTACTATGAACAATTGTAATTCAAAAGTTAAATAATCTAGATGGTATGTAAAAATTTCTAGAAATACACAATAGACCTACACTGACTCAAGAAATAGTTCTCAACAGACAAGAAAAACATAAGTAAAGAGATTGAGTCTAATAAAATCCTCCCAACGGAGAAAGCCCAGGACCAGATGACTTCAATGGACAATTTTACCATACATTCCAAGAAGAATGAACAATATTCCTGCTCAAAATCTTCCAAAAAACAGAAGAGGGAGAACACTCCCTAACTCTTTCTATGAGGCCAACATAACCCTAATACTAAAGCCAGATGAAATTACCACAAGGAAAAAATATATAGACTAATAACCCTCATGAATAAAGATGCTCACTCTTTTTGTAACATATGTTATGTTTTTCAAATCAAGATCAATTGACACTGTCAGTACCTGAAACTATCAGAGAGTAACAAAAATGCAAGATAAACAATGTGTATCTTAATTGTATGTCAATTTTAATCAAACATTTTCTTAAGAATGACTCTGATTTCTTGCCTTCTTCAAATATTTGGTCATAAATGTGTGTAAGCTAACTAGGCTGAATGCTCTTTTTGCATGTGTGTTCTCTGATCTCATGCTTTTAAAAAAATGTATTAGAGAAGTTGTGAGTTTACAAAACAATCATGCATTGTATAGAGGATTTCCATATATCACTTCACTGTCAACACCTTGTATTGTTGTGGAACATTTGTTACAAATAAGGAAAGAACATCATCAAAATATTATTGCTAATGGAAGAGGGAGAAAGTGTAAACTACATTGTAAACTATAATCCGTGCTTAGTGGCAATGCTCCTAAATGTTCATCAATTGCAATGAACGTACCACACTAATGAAAGAAGATGTTTATGCGAGGAAAAGTGGGAGGTGTGCGGAGTGGGTCATATGGGAATCCCTTACATTTTTTTAATGTAACATTTTATGTAATCTAAGTACCTTTTAGAAAAAATAAAAAATACCTAAAAAATAAAAAATAAAAAAAGAACATACACACACACAAATATTACTGCTAAGCATAGTCCATAGCTTACATTTGGTGGATTTTTCCTATAAACCACCTTATTATCAATAGTCTATCTTAGTATTGTGTATTTGTTATAGTGCATAAGAGAACATTCTCATATTTTTATGAGATGGATACACATACCACATTCCATCATCCACCATGGAGTTCACTATATTATATGGCCCCATGCCTTGTACAATCCATCTAAAGTGTATATTCATTGACTCTCAGTTTCATCACAGAGTTGTGCTGTCAATATCTCAGTAAATTTTAGAACATTTTTATTACTCCAAAAGGAAAAATTCCATACCCCTTTATACCTCCTATTGCTGACCCTTAGCTATGATATAGTACCTTCTTTGCTATGGATGAAAAATATTATAGTCCATAAGTTACATTAGTTGTTTTCCCCATGTATCCCCATATTCTTAACACCTTGTATAGTGACATACATTTGTTGTAATTAATAGAAGAACATTCTTGCATTTGTACTGTTAACCACAATTCTCATCCACCTTTGAATTCACTATGTTATACAGTTCCTAGTTTGGAAGTATGCAGGACCCTTAGGTGGTAGTGCCCATCTCAGTAACTTGGAACTCTATATCTCCAGTTGCCCAGGACAAAAAATCTTGGTGGCATTCTAGTCTCCTTTATTTTTCTCACACCCCTTATCAAACCCATGAATAAATCCTATACAATTTACCATCAAAATATAGTCAGTGTCTGATCAGCTCTCACCACCACCACCTCTAATACTCTGTTCCATGTCACAACCATCTCTGACCTATTTTTTTCTATCCTTCTTATGTTTTCAGAGTAGATTCATGGATGAGCATAGTGCACTGTCTTAAAAAATTTCTTAATTACTCTTCTGGAAGAGGGTAAAAGACTTTAGGGCACAAGTTTATAAACCAGATAAATTACATATTTTTTGTTTACATTATTAAGAATAGTTTATAAATTCAACTTCTTTAGCAGATAGTTCATCAAGAATGCTACCCAAATCATCAAATGTAAGACAACTCTGAATAAAGTGAATTGTCATAAATAGATCTCTGTAATGAAAATGAAGTTTGACAGTTGGCTAGAGATTTTATCATGAGAGCTATGAGTCATCTAGAATTCTCAATCCATTTCCATAGAATGAAAGCTGGTATTAAAATAAAGATCATTATTCATCCTTCTTCACTGCAAAAGTCCTTGGACATGTTTTCCCTTGGGACAGGAAAAGAGACTTATTATTTAGTAGGAGACTCTTTTACTCTGTGGTATGAAATTACTAAGCTAATTGTTTAGAAATACAATGAATTTTTTTCAATTTTGCTAACAGTTGCCTGAAATTTTTTATTACTGGTAAGATTGAAACAATTCTCCTCAGTGATTATCTTGACAGGTCATGAAGTAGTGGGGAGAAACTCCTACTCTTTGCATTCACATATTTGTGGGAGTCTTTTAACTTAAATATTGTAATCTGAAGAAAGAGAAGGAAAATTAACGAGATGTTTAACTTAAGATGTGTTTCTTGCTCTCTTCAATCCATTCTAATTTTCAATATCAGTAGACTAACTGTAACAGTGTCTTATTTCTGAAATACTTTTAAGCAAACTTGAGCCTAAAATTAGCACTATGCTCATTAAATATATGTCCCAGAGACTTAAATCTTCAGTCTATTCATGTGCCAGTTGAGCCCTGAATCTCAGCAAGAGTTGCAACACCTACTCCTCAGTTCGTTGGTCTCTCCCAGGACAAGTGATGGCAAATGATGGTGGAAAATGCCCATCCCAGGGGACAGAGAGTGTCTATAGCTGCAGGTGGACAATTCCATTCATCTGCCCCATGGGATCTGGGACCCCTCTCAGTCAGAAGCAGAGTGAACATCACCATCCCAAGGTCCTCAGGTTTGAGGAATGAACAAACATGGGGGAAGGCAAATATGGACTTAAGTGAACTTATGATTGTTCTAGTGATGGAGGAACTTGTATCATTGATGTAAGGACAGTGGCCACCAAGGATTCTGGGAGGAGGGAGAGGGAAGAATGGATGTAACATGGGGTATTATGAGGACATTGGAATTGTCCTGTGTGATTTTACAATGGCAGATGCAAGCCATTGTAAATTTTGTCTGGGCCAGTGAAATTTTGCAGTGCAAACTATAGTGTAGATTGTAGTCCATGGTTGGTGGCGGTACTTCAATGTGTGTTCATCGATTGTGGCGCGTGTGCCACACCAGTGAGGGATGCTGTTGGTGGGAGGAGGTGTGGGGGAAAGGGGGTAGTGTATGTGGGAGTCCATGTATTTTTGATGTGGCATTTATGTAGTCTGGAGTTTCCTTAAAAATAAAAAAATTATCTCAAAAAAAAAAACCCCAAAACAGCCAACATGTGCAAAATTCAAAGTCTGCATGAGATTGAGAGCTAAGAATATGAGAATTGCTGAATCTCTGAGTTTGGGATGGGTGTCCTATTTAAAATTTTCTGGCTCTTTCCAAAGGGAAAAGTTGAGTCTTCTCTGCTGATAGATCTATTACCAGACAAACATATGAATAGCAATATGCTATGGGGGCTGACCTATCTTCATGTTTATGGTTGACAAAGGTCAAGTGAGCATTTAAAAATGATTCTATAAATAATTACTTGCTAGGGTTTTTAATACATAACCACGCGTCAACATGAAGATATTTTAAAATCCAGTTAAGTAATGAAGAAAGTAAAAATATAATTGCTTATCAATAATTGATGTTTCTCATAAGACATCAAGGAAATATTGATTATTAACTGGAAATATGTTATAGATTTTAATAAATTTCTAACTATCATTTAATTATATAAATGGAACAATATTCATTTCCTAAATGAGACTAAGCACTTAATATTTATATAATTTCTTGATTAAATATTGCCCATCACAAAGAAAATAGCATGTATTTCTACATGTCTTTAGAAATACAGAAAGCATTATGTTCTGAGAAGAACATAAACTTAGAATCCAGGAAAAGTTTGGTTTGAATTCAAGCTTTATCACTTAATAGCTGTGGAACCTCATGCATATCCTTCATTCTCATTGATACTCAATGTCGAAAGCTGGTAAAATGAGAATAATAACTCCTTACCATATTGTAGTGAGGATGAAATGATCTAATAAGTGAAATTACCACAGCACAGTGCCTGGCTTATAATAGAATTTCAGTAAATGTTATTGAGACTTTTCTCACTCATGGATGGCTTACAAATGTTCTATGGGAGAAAAAGAATAAATATAATTTTGGACATCATATTGTTTATCACTTGGTTTGATATAACGATCAATGAAAGATCTGGACCAATATTTTCTAAACTGTTTTATTCAAAATGGTGTCCCATGAGCTATTGATAGGCACTCTGTGGGACCTCCATGATCAGATAATTTCATGAAACACAAAATAATTTATCTGACCCCCTTTCAGAGAGCTACCATGCATATCAGTAATATTATAGGCTTTAAAATATCCTGATGTTTAAAAGAATTACATAGAATTGTTCAACTTTATATAATGATGTACGCTCTTTTAGAAATGTTTGTTGGTTTTTTACCCTATGCTGAGGAAAAGTATGGATAAATGGTCCATATGGGTCATGATTAAAGAGGACTTAGGAGTTGTTGGTCAAATCTGGCACATGAAGGAAAGAGAATCATATTTTGAGAGGAAATTAAAATAAAATTGAAAAGAGTCAACAACTTGCTAGCTGGAAACAAATATTGTGAATTACTTATGTATTCATTTTCTATGTTGCATGACAATTTACTACATAGTAAGCATCTTAAGCCCACCCAAATTTATTATCTTGCAGTTTCAGTTTCTAATCAGCTGGGTCCTCTGATTAGGGTGACACAAGACTCAAATCAAGGCATTGGTTGGTGCTGGATTCTCCTCAAAGGGTAGGCCAAGAAAGGATCCACTTCTAAGTTCTCCCAGCTTCCTGGTAGAATTCATTTCCTTACAGCTTTGTGATTCCTGCCAGCAACACAGAGACAGAGACGCTCTAGCAAGACCAAGACTGTAGTCTTATATTATAACCACATTGAATCACTGTACAACCCATCATGTTTGTCACAGTCCATTGGTTAGAAGCAAGTCACACGTCCCACCCCCATTCAATCAGAGGGCAAAACACAAATTTGTTAATATCAAGAGTTGAGGTTCTTGGGCCTGCCTTAAAGCCTGTCTGTCATACTTAATAATTTATATATGATTCAGAGGAGGAAACTTTTATGATAAGTTAAAGTTTTTCTCAGAAGGGCTAATATGGTCAATGTTCATTTTTATATTGAAACCTATAAAGCTAGAACTTTCCTACTATAGATCAGAATATGTACAATTCATTCACATCATCATCACACAGCATCTTAGGAAGTAGGAAAGTTAGGTGGTGTTTCATTATCATTTTAGCATGAAAATAGCTATTTAGGTTCAG
This sequence comes from Cabassous unicinctus, assembly GCA_029593785.1. NCBI lineage: Eukaryota > Metazoa > Chordata > Mammalia > Cingulata > Chlamyphoridae > Cabassous > Cabassous unicinctus. Next base: position 6,692 of record JAQZBX010016145.1, on the reverse strand, counting down.
AAAATGCAAATGATTGGTGAAAAAGAACATAGCTTATAAATGAAGCAGTTACTTTATTCAGCACGGTCTTCTGGCTATAAATGTAATGATGCATCTCAAGTTCAGATACATTATATCACCCATCTCACCTGGAAGAACTTTAAGCAAATACATCTCTTCTACTTTTTTTTAATTTTCTAGAAAATATTTCAATTTAGTTTTAAATATCTTAATTAACTGTTAACAATCTGAAAGAAATCTTCAGTTTATTCTTCAGAGTATATATATATATATGATACCTTGATCGCTGAATATTTTGAACCAGGGAATGTTCAGCTTTTCAGTTTTCCTTTTTGAAAATAAGATGAAAGATTAGGGATTGAAAAAAAGTAATTCCAGTTCTATAATAATTATGTAAATATCTTACATTTCTGAATTGAATTTGTTTGGGGGTTATTTATGTAGCTAACTTGTTTACAAGACCTGCCTCCTTGGGGTATATTGAATTAGAAATGTATTGTGGAAAAATAATCATTTAAACATTCAAGGAAAAAGCTGATAAGAAACATGTTTTTAGATAATAAAACATGCTTTTTGTATCCATACTATCAATTTATTAGTTTTTCACAGAAATTTTTTGTTGATCTTGTTTTTCTTTTCATATATTTTAACAATTCCTGCTTTCTTGGCAGTTAGAACCAATTTTTTAAAATTGTGTTGACTTTTCTAGTTAAAATGTTACATTGAGGACTTTGAAAAGAAACTATTGCCAATCTTCATTATTCATGGCTTTCATATTTCTGAATTCAGGTACTCACTAAAATTTATTCGTAACCCCCAAATCAATGCTCATTGTGCTTCTGTACCAGTCCCGGACAATTGCACAGGGTTGAAAAATTTGTTTCACCCGATGTGCCTGTGCCCAGCTGAGGTTAAACAAAGAGAAAGTCTGCCTTTTTTCAGCTGTCATACTACAAACAATTGTCCTTCACATGATTTATTTAGTGTCACATGAAATGTTGTGACTAGAGCTTCACCAAAACCTATCCCAATATTTCCCCTAAGAGATATGGTTTGCTATTCACTAATTGAGGGTTTGTAGCTACTTTATAGAACACAACTTCTAAAAATAAGGATAATAGTCTGTGTCTTTGAATCAGACCAACTGTCCTGAAGAGCTTCTGCCAAAGGGCAGCTGAGCTTGTTTCAGAAGACAAGGTTTAAATACACACAGTCCTCACTACTTTCCTTTCCTACCTCCTCAAATCCTACACCCTGCTTCTCTCAGGGAAAATATTTTCCATGGGATTCTATTTTAAAAAATCTTTAAGAGTCTGTAGTTTGGAACAATCAGACCCACATTTTAACAGTTTACATGTATACAAACACATACGCAAAGGTTGATTATGTTACACATGTATTTCAATCTTGGTCCTTTTTATATTTTGGGCAAGATAATTATGTTGTGTGGGACTGTCCTGCATCTTATGGAATATTGAGCAGGATCTCTGGCTCTACCCATTAGATATCTTTAGTACCCCTCAGTTATGACATCCAGAAAAGTTTCTAGATGCTATCAAAAGTGTCCCCTTTGGGGCTAAACCACCTCCAATTGAGAACCACTGTGCTCTAGAATATGTGCTCCTAAATATCTAAACTATAGATATGTCTAAGCAAAATAAAAATAAAGGGAAAAGAGTTAATGGTGGGAAAAAATAACTATTTCATTGAAATGTTTGAGGTAAAATGAATAATGCATATGAAGATGTCTAATGTACTACTGGTCAAATAATAAAGACTCAATCTATATTATTTCAGTTGTACAAATATGAACATCATATAGATGAACAACATCTGGAAATGTTTATATAACCCATTAAAATATAAAATACAAAAGAATTATGGAGTATCATGAAGCAAAGATAACCTGATTCATGGGCTGCAAATAACAGTGCATTATCCTAACAGAGGAGATGTTGATGTTTCATTATTTCAGGATGAAATGAATAAACCCATAGAAACTTATTTTATTGTTGTTTTCAATGATTTAATATCCAAACAAGACTAATACTTTCTCCTTGGTTTGTTTAACTCAAACGCATGAGCACTTTGCTTCATGGTAAAATTTTAAATAGCTACCTTGTTTAAACATCATGTTTTTTTGTGTTCAACTGGAGAGAAGAAATCTCTCTTGATATGATTATTATTTTTTTCCTTTTAACACATTTGATTAATTTATCCAAACCCTGACTTAACAAATGCCTAAAATTGATCATAAAGTAATGTATATATAGGTAAAAACTATAAATTTCATTTACAAATAGTAAACTGATATTAATCAGACCCATTATGAATAATGACTATATATCAGATCATATATATACATATTGCACATATCAATATTAAAATGATATTAATTAGAGCCAAATAATTTAATCACAGCTAAAGATGAAACCAAAAGCATGTTAAAATATGTATATTCTCATATTTTTATTTCCAAAACCAGGCTGCCTAACAACCTGGGAAGCGATTTATTTTTAATACTAATTTAATTATGCAGATACTTTTATATACTTGCAGAAATGTGTCATATAAATTATTTCAGGGAATTAATAATGAATATTAATTATTCATTATAATTAATAATGTTAGCATGCTGGCAAAGTAAATACTGTTATTCTGTGTATCAATCAACTTGGACACTTTATGTTTCAAAAACTGACATTCACCTTACTTTGAATATTTTCTTCTTTAATAAGGTCCTTTAATTGTCTCCAGTTTTTAATGTAAATAATTATTTCAATCAAAATAATATAAGAACATAATTTAAAAAGTCAGACATTTTTCCAGACAGTATTTTTTTAAAAATAAAGAAATTTCTTGCCTTATATCTTCACTTTCCAAATATCCACAATTTTAAAAATTTGTTTCATTTTTTTTCCGTCTTTAAAATTCTTTTACTCTCGCTCCATGCTCTTGTCCTTCCTTATTCTATTGTTCTGCTTTAATTACCTTTTGTTTAACATTTAACTGGGGTTTAATGAAAGGAGAGAGGAGACATTCCCATTGTGTTTTCCCATCAACAGGAAAGTGACCATGTCTTAATTCTTAATTGTATCTAACCCACAGCTGGGTACCTAAACAGTTATGTTCATTAGTAACAGATATTTTATATTATCTCAATATGCACATATTTATTAGTTAGTTGCTGGTTGGAATAAATTATCACGATCTCAATTAAGTTGTAGAATTAATCTGCTTTTCCATCCAGAAGTTACATTAATACTATATCACACAAATAATATTATCATAGGACTAATTAAAATTGTTCATCAAAATTTATGTAATTATTGGTAAAAACTGCAGAAGATTTCCATGGAGGTATAAGAGCTTCTCTACCTATTCTTGTTCTAAAAAGATGCCCAGAGTTTCTTTAGTTACCATTCACCTCCATGAAGTCATAGAAATATTTCTATATTTTTTTAAATATTCTCTAAGACTTACTTTCTTTGTGTAAAATAATTTTCAAGACATGAAATAATCTAAACTGACAAATATTTTGATGTCTGTGATTTATAGAAAGATACATAAAAGCAATGCATTACAAGAAATTATTTTAATGCATAATTAACTCCAAAGATGCATCTAAAAAGGATGTTAAATATTGTATATCAAAGAGATTTCTTTGAGGACCACTCTTCTCTTTGGCAGAATAATTAATATAAATTTTATTTATAAATGTAATGGTTGTAAAAAGGTAAGTTTAATGTCTGATTTTAATTTCTATTTCTATTTAAACTAATAATCACTTTAAAGCCCTCTCATAATCCTGCATACTTCTAGATGAGATAAAAAACATATTTGTAAAAATTGAAGCATGACTTTTGAGACACTCTTCTCCTGTGTACAAATTGAAAGAAGCATCATTCTATTTTCATAAATGACAAACCACTATTTCTCCTTTCACGGTAGTTATTTGCACATATCCATAATAATAATCATGGACAATCATTAACTTATATTTATGTTATTGTATATAAAATACAATACCTACTTGTTTATTATGATCATCTTCATTGCCTTTCCAGATATATTATGACAATGTAGGGATAGATGAATTCCCAAGCTGAAATAACATGGTATCAGAGGAAGACCACATGACTCATTGGGTTGTATTTGATTCTAGTTCTGAGGCTGCCACTTTTTCTCTGTGTCTGAGACTGTTGGCTCTAATTGTGACCAAAAAAAAAAGAAAGAAAAAGCAAACAACAGAAGAAAAAAAAAAAGTTGGTTAACATGAGCCCTAGGTTCCATCTAGTTCTAAATAGTGTTACAGTACTGAATCAGACTACAACAGGTCTCTGCTCAAGATAAATTGCTCTTCAAATCTGAATGTGTAAGAAGTATGGTGAGAAGAATATGGAGACAGTAAAGACCATATGTAGGGAAGTTTATTATTGTCAATTACAATCTGGGCTATAACTAGGTTGCTTGCAAGGAAAATGAGAAGGAAGAAACAGAAATGATAGACATGAAGAAAGTATCAACTCATTTGTTTAAGCATGTGGAACATTGTTGTTATAAAGAAAGTTGTCTTTGCCAATATGATTTATACTCTAAAGATGATAAATGATAATGTTTGTCACATTTCTTTGTGCTGTAATTTGAACCATCCATAAAGATTCATTCTCCTAAAACATTTCAAATGCAGATCTGAGCTTGCATCTTCTAGTTAACAATGTTTGCTCTAAGACTCCCAAAATAATTTCTAGAATATTTTTCTTATTTTTGGAAATAGTACTAAACTTGAATGCTTCATTGTAGGTGGTCTTGAACATTGTGTCATGTTTTTACATACCCAATGATCTCTCATCAAATTAAAGTTTCATTCAAATAAACTATTTACTATCACAAAGATACCTACATAGATTTCTTTTTCAAGTTCAGCTACCAGAGATGATTTATGTTTTCCTTTCCAAGTATAGTGTGGCTTTGGACCAGTCAATTCACCTCCCATAGTCTTAATTTCCTCCCCTTAAAAATTGGAGTAGCAAAAATCTACTTCTTGGGATTACTGTGTACCTTGAATAAGAGATTTATTTAAAGCATTCAACACATCACATTGGCACATAACAAATACTTATTCATTAAATTTATGCTTTATTACTATTGTTCATCTGTATTGCTTATTTCCATAGCAAGAAGGTGTTAAACAGAATATTGACAGAAATTTAAGAATGTTATTAAAAATTTTCATGGGCAAATGGTCTTGAATAGTTAAATGGGATTGAAAAATAATACGAGGCAATTCATAATTACTAATGTGCTTATTGTACCTTGCCTATCCAGAGGTACTTTTTTTTGCAGTATTTTCTAAGCTTTTTTAACCACTTAACATTGTGAAGCAGCTTGGGAAGGGAGGTGTGACCATTTGAATTTGGTGAATCCTCAAAAAAGATTATGTTCTTAAACTAATCTATTCCTGTGAGTGTGTGTGGCAGTTTGAGATTATTTATGAATCCCAAAAAAAGAAAGATTATGTTTGTAAACTAATCTATTCTGGGTATATCCTTTGATTATATTGGATTCAGTTGAGGGGCACTTGATTAAAGTACTTGATAAGATTAGGGCTTTGATTTGACCAGGTCAGAAAGGCATGACTCAGGTTGATCCCTGCCTGCTTTGTGGGTTGATATAAATGGACATTCACTTAATAAGACATGCGAAAGGAGGAGAGAATTTTGTCATTTTTTATCCTGCGGCTCTGGGGAGGGATGCTCAAGTGGTTAGAACCTGCTTCTCATGTATGAGGTCCTGGGTTCAATCCTCAGTACCTCCTAAAGCAAAACCAAACAAACGTTATCTTATATTTTCCAGTTAATATATTGTCTGCTTTTGTTGATTATATATCATAAAAATACACAGCTCACTGTATATTTGTTATGAATTTATTTATATAGATACTATAAGCAAAGCCACCAAATGAAATATACAGATTTTAATGAAAATTACCTATAAATGTTCCAGATTCAATAAGAATATTTCAAAAGAGAAAATAATGTGAATTTACCATTCTAATAATATCATATATATTGATTGTATATTGATTTAAAGTGATTTTAGAGAGATAAAAAATATTTTTGAATTGTGCAATACTTTTATATCTTGCTTATCCATCAAGTGAGTCAAGGGAGGTCCAATATTTTTGGGGGCGCAGGACATTAAGGAAAACGATCTTGAAAACCCATTTTCTTGAGGTGTCATGCTCTGTTTTTTAAACATATTTGGAAATTTTTATTGAGAAGAGAGAAAATAAACTGTACTATGATGATTGCATATAGTATTGAATTTTTAATTCTGTTTTTCCTTTTCTAGGTAACTCCTAATGCAACCATAATTTTAATACAAATTACTTTTAAAATACTAGTATTAAATGTTAGCATTTTCCAATTTGTGTTCCAAATGCTTACCACTGCAGTCATTCACGACTGTATCCTTAATGAAAAAGGAGCACATGGCATGCATATCAGGTTTTACATAATCAAGTTTTTTTTATTTCTGCATTTAGTGGAGCATACACATCCTTGAGATCAGAAATAATCATAGATCTTGACTAAAGCCAAGGTTTATCTGAAGCCAAAAAATACCTCACAGGAAAAACAATCTACATAATTTATTTATAACCCCACATCTCTCCATGTCTTTTTTTTTTT